>OZ038459.1:23360499-23375594 GCA_964036195.1 Sphaerolaimus hirsutus
AGTAAATGTCAAGTCAAATGTCAAATGTAAAGTCAAGTGTCAAGTCAAATGTCAAATGTAAAGTAAAGTGTCAAATGTAAAGTCAAGTGTCAAGTCAAATGTCAAATGTAAAGTAAAGTGTCAATTGTGTATCCAAATCTAATTTTTCGTATCCAAATCTTATGTTTTTGTATCCAAATATTATTTCGAAAAATAAGATTTGGATACAAAAACATAAGATTTGGATACGAAAAAAAAAGATTTGGATACACAATTGACACTTTACTTTACATTTGACTTTACATTTGACACTTTACTTTACACTTGACACTTGACTTTACATTTGACATTTGACTTGACACTTTACATTTGACACTTTACTTTACACTTTACAGGGCTTGGGACTGCCCCCTGATCTGGGTGGGCTGGGGATATAATAACTAGCACTCCTTGAATGAAATGCCCCCGCCCGAATTGAGTGTTAAGAGAATGTAAATGACACCAAGTATAGTTTATGATGTGTGTAATTCATAACAGATTTGAAAACAATGACCGAGTTGTATTAGGACACGGTTTATGTGATCTAGGTATTTATGCGTACTCGGCGGACCGAAGACTATGCATTCTTCTGCAGGAAACACTCCATCATGACGTCATCATTCATAGAGTCAAAATTGTTGTAAAAACGTTCCAGGAAAAAACGTGTGACGCTGCTGTTTTTTATTATTATATGTTTGTTACGTGTAATGACCGCGGGTTATCTGCTATGACATAGGTAAGTCATTTTGGACACATACTTTGCAGATGCTTATAACATTTTACAGTTTTCTGAATAAACACTCCATCATGACGTAATTGTGAACAAATAAAAATTGTTCCAAAAATTAAAAAAACCTGTCACAACAAATAGAAGTGCCTTTTCTTAAAAAATGCTTTTCTGTTTGTGAAAGTGGGTACATAAGTTTTGCGTTGTCGCGAGAGAGATAAGTATTTCTGCATGTAAACTGTGTTGTCCACAGAGCAGGCTGACCGCGAGATATAATATATTTCATTATAACACGTAACACGCAAAAAATTGCGGCTATAACCCGCGCAAGACACGATCGTTATTTGTTTACGTTAAAAGAGGTCACCTGGAGTCGGTATATGACCCGTCTGAATGAACGACCCGCTAATTGCGCGCACAAAAAAACGCTATTATTTAATGACACGCAACGCGACGGGTTATACTCTAATTACGTGACAAAAGGTCAAGGACATTACCCAAGTAATCATAAAACGTAACCCCAAATATACACCCCCAAATAACCCCCACTCACCCCTGGGCGGTATATTGGCCACGATATCATCATCATTCGAAATTCTATACCTATTTCCGGATGGAACGAGTGCGTCCACGCCATTCGCAAAAGACTGATCCCCGACTCTCGGCTCCCCAAAAGTGTACAATTTTGTCCTGCTGCCCGGGATTACTCCGTCTCCGATTAAACGAAATGCAGTTATCGCCGCCATGGCTCCCCCTGGGCAGTTTTTTTTGTGTTGGGGGGATCATATTAGTCAGATCATTGTGAAGTTATGGTAGGCGCCGGGAAAATGGCGACTGGCGCCATGTTTTCAAATTGCACCAAAAAGTTTCCAGGTGCGACAAATAACTGGGGTATTCAGTTATTTCATGTTTTTCTTAACATAACTAATACAGCAATTGACATTATATACCAAACCAGTTAATGATGAAAAGGCTACAGAAACAATGGCGCAATGGTGCCATTTAAACTCGCACCAGAATAGAACGCCATTTAGAATCATGGCGCCACAGCGCTGGCGAATCTTGTCCAGCGCCATGGCGCCATTACATCATAGTTGTTAAAGCGTATTTACGTTTACTGGAAAAATACGGATACTCGAGCACTGTGTAAAAACGTTTGCGTTTCCTCCCGAAAAAATACCGGTACTCACTTACTCGTGTACTTTTTGAAAGTACGCGAGTACAGAAAACGTATTTCAAACAGGCATAAAGGCATAAAGGAACCAAAGGGAGAGAAAAGCTTAAATTTGGATAAAATATCCAAAATAGCAAAAAAAATAGGCAAAAACACATTAACTAGTGAATTTGATGTTGAAAAAGTAAAAAAAGTAGTGATTTTGGGCGAAAATTAAGGCAAAATTTCTTTAAAAAACCCACTTTTACGTTTTCCGGGGACAAAAGTAATTTACTCACGTTTACGCATGAGTAAATGTAAAAATTTCATACTTTACGTTTTCTGAACGCATGTGTGAGTGAAAAATAAATACTTTACGTTTACGTTTACTTTTAAAAAGTGTGGTACTTTCAACAACTCTGCATTACAAAACCAAAACAAACTAACCCAAAGAATGTCCAGTGACCAGAATCTTATACGACCCATAGCGCTTTCTCAGGTTTCTGACGTCATTTTTAATACTGCTGTAAAGTGCATTGGAGCCCTTGTAAAAATAACTGTGCACCCTACCGGACCTCGATCCCGCCCGAACTCTATGCATGGTATTGGCCACTGCTATTACCTGAAAATACATTTGAAGTTTTGAATAAGAATTTGAGACATAAGTATACGTGCCTAAGTGGTGCTGAATTGTATAGTGAAAAGTCTGTGGCTAGTAACGATGGCAAAAAAAAGATTCGAAAATTCGAAAATATTTTCAAATTTTCGAATTTTTTCGGAATTTTCGAATTTTGATTCCACCACTGGAAAAAAGACTTAAAAATCGATTTTTTTTGAAAAAATTCGAAAATTCGAAAATTCTTCAGGGAATTCAAGGAAATAAAACACATTCTTAGGTTCTATGTGCTAAATCAATCGATAATTGATACGCGGTGCATCTGGAAAAGTCTATCGAAACAGAAAAAACGTCCATGAACGTTGAAATGGTATCCATGGCTAGGGTGTCAAATTTCCGTTTTCCGTTTTCCGTTTCCGTTTTCCGCAGGCAAATTGTTTCCGTTTTCCGTTCCGGCTGCTGAATTTTTTTTTCTGTTTTCCGTTCCGTTTTCCGGCAACTTTTTTTCCGTTTCCGTTTTTCCGGCTCATTTTCCGTTTTCCGGCTAAATTTTCAGTTTTTCCGCTTTTTTTTCCGTTTTCCACCTCAATTTTCCATTGTCCACCTCATTTTACATTTTTCTGGCTCAACTTTCTGTTTTCTGATCAGTCAAACTGGTAAAAATTCATGCAGATTGTCAATGATGTAAAAATTTTTTCTGTTTCCTGCAAATTTTTTCCACTTCCAGAAAAATTTCAGCAAATTTTATCCATTTTCTGGCCAAATTTCAGCAAGTTTTTCCATTTCCATGCAAATCTGATTTTTCCGTTTCCGTTTTTCTGGCCTCTTTTTCCGTTTTCCGGCCGCTGAAATTTTTTTCTGTTTCTGTTTCCGTTTTCCGCCAAGTGCAATTTTTTTTCCGTTTTCCGTTCCGTTTTCCGGCTGCTGAAAATTTTTTTCCGTTTCTGTTTCTGTTTTCCGTAAAAAAATTTTTTGACACCCTATCCATGGCGGACACATAGGTAGCTGGAATCGGGGAAGGCATTTTAGGGGGCGGGTCCACCAGACTTTGTGTGGCCACATTCTGTTGCACTCAACCAAATTGTTTCGTTTCTTTGAATCGTCCCCCAGTCCCAAGAAAGGGGGGGGGGTTCTATTTATAAAAAGTTGTTGATTTTACATGGCCGATGTGGCTAGTTGACTTTGAAGCTTAATAACTCGGTCATTTCTTAGCTGATTTGGGCCGTTAAATACTTAAAATGATCTGCAAAACATGTAGATTCCATTTTTGAGGTTGGATTAGTGATGTATGAATTGATTATACAATTTGACCCAGTATTTCAATGTGTAAAATAAATTTTTCTGAACATGCGGTCATATACTTAATATAAATACTGTATATCCTCAAATAAGTCTCGGGGTGGGGGGGGGTTGCAGGAATGTGCAGGAATGCACCAAGCACCTATAACTATTTCAACATAACTACTTAACAGCACAAAGCTCTTAATTCAATATTTTTGCAAAAAAATTCGAAAAGTATGTAAAAAAATTCGAAACTTGCCCAAAAAAATTCGAAAATGTCCCAAAAAAATTCGAAAATTCAAAATTCTGAAATTCGAAAATTAATTTGAGGAAAAATTCGAAAATTTGAAAATTCATTTAGGAAAATACACTAAAAATTTATATACCTTTTTTCAGAGGGTTTGCCATCGTTAGTGGCTAGATACTGATCGAACAGCATGTTTTTCAGAGTATGTTACCATAGTTTAATGGATAAAGCAATGTGAAAAATTGTGCATTTCACCCGATGATAGTGAGAGCAATGGAATGTGATGAGAATGGAATAAAATTTTGGTTTTCTATTCATGTGGGATATGGTAGACTTACCTTTCAAGTGTGCCTGAGTAGACAATTGTGTGTAGTATATGACCTTGATAGGTTGAAGGTGATATTTTCCTGGGATAAATCTTTTTATCATCCTTTTAATGTAATTGAAGTTGTTCTGACATTCAATTTTACAATTTGACACAGTTTCTCCTTTTTTGTTATTTTTAATAAAGCAAAACTTCTCACCTCAGAATACAACTGTGCAGCATTATTGGTTCCTCTGAATGTTACAATAATGTACATGGTCTGCTTCACAATAAGTGAGACACTGGTTTTTGGACAAACGAATCAACTTTATAGCCATCAAAATATCGTGGCAAAATGGCTATTTCAAGGAATCATTTTCATTAAGAAAACAAATAAAATTGTAAGTTATGGAAAATCAAACCTTATAACACTTATTTATAAGCAGTTATGGCACCTGCAAAATGCTGGTTCAGGTTTCTGTTAGTGGAAGTGCAATTTTTGCACTTTTTCTCTAACCACCATGTTTCCAACATCATGTACAGGAATTTCCCTGCAGCAGATGCAAATCAGACGGCTTATTGATCTGCTTGGAAGTCATTAAAGACTGTTAGAACTAGCTGACTAAATATGGTATTACCTCAAATTATCCCTCCCCTTGAATTAACTCTCCTCCTGGAATTAACCCCCTCAAAATGGGTTGGGGAAATAATAACCCCCCTCTCGAAATACCCTCCCCCCTCTTCAATGATGTACATCATGTATGCAATATACATGATGTATTTTTTACTGCTAATTTGTATCATAGCTACACATAGGTAGACTAGATTGTGTAGCTATCTACGTTTTTATGTCTAAATATATCCTTTTTTGACACATTTACTACCTGTTTTGGGTACACAAATGCTTATTATTTATGTACTACGACCCTTAGAAAAATTTCTGATGAAATAATAAACCCAATAATAACGAATAAGCTTTCCCCTGAATTAACCCCTCTCAAATTTTGCTGGCGAAATCATTTACCCCCATGGGGGTATTTCGAGGTGATACAGTATCTATTTTTCCTTTCAGAAAGCTCATTAATGAATATTTTTACTGATTGGACTGAATTGTACCAAGTGGTAGTTTTCATATTTTGATGAAAAAATTATGTTCTCACCAAATTGACCCTATGTAACATATTTTTGTTTTTTGTTACTTTGTGTTTGTCAGTTAGTTACTTTGTTGTATTATAGTTTTCCTTGTGTCTCTGTGATCAGTGGACTAAAATGGGTGACTAAAGTCTATATGTCATTACTGAATATTGTAAAAAGACATCTTTCAGGTTCTATTTTGTCCTTTGAGAATAACTTCACGTTCCCCGGGCAAATTTAAACTGCAACAAAACCAAAATAAAACAAAAATTGGGGCGTTAAAACTATCCATTCATCCATTAAAAGCCAGTGTCTCACTTATTCTGGTGCAGACTCGCTTTTTACTTTTGGATACCGCCGTGTATCCAAGACACGTGTGTCCGAAAAGGCCGCAACGCTTTGATGTTCGTATCGATATGTCAACGTAACTCTGTGAATTTTGCAATTTTATTAGCCATAATTAATTCAAATTATAAATTTGACAAAAAATTAATTTAGCCTGTGTTTATTTAGACAGTCGAGTCAAGTCAATTGAAATAACAAGTTTTAGACAAATTTTCAAATCCTAAATTTACAATTCGCAAAAAATTCAAATTCAACCAAAAATAAACCAAAATTCCAAACCTTTGAGAAGCAACTCTGCGGTGAACTTTTGTATGCGGCACCTGATAATTGTAATGCAAATTTAGCTAATCCATAGTCATATCCGGCCGATGCCATGGAGCACAATAAAAATAATGTCGTTACAATAAGAGAAAGTGAATTGAAATAATACGCCATCTTTGAAACCTTGAAATAATTTTTGTCCTGAAATTCGCTTTGGTAGAATCTGTATGTGTGTGTATTTTTATGGCGAAATCGATCGTGTTCAAATGTTGTATGCACTTTTTCACCGGTCTAGTGATGATAAAACGCCAGCGAAAATGACGTAAGGGCCTTTGAAAATAATGGCTTCTTGAAGCGCCATTAAAAATTGTGCGCGTTAGATAATTGGCGTCGTTAATTAAACCTCAATTTTCGCCAAAAATGGCGCCACAAAAAAGGCACCCCTCCATGACTACACCAGTCAAACTGTCCAATGGCGATATGGAAAAATGCCAGGTGACGATGCTCATTTATTCGTTTTGTCAGGTGTAAAATGGAAGTGAAAAGTAAATCAGCTAGTAAATGACTACTACCGTATTTCCTCGAAATACCCCCCCCCTCGAAATACCCCCCCCCCTCGTTTGACCCCCCCTCCCTCTCGAGACCACTATGAAACAATCACCCCCCCTCGAAATACCCCCCAAATTGAGTGTAAAGAGAACGTACATGACAAATACTGCAGTTTGTGTTCTGCGTAGTGCAGAACACACGTTAAAACAATGTCGGAATCATGTTAGAACAGTGTTTATACCATCTACGTACTAATATTAGTCTATACATGTAAGTTATTGATGCATTTTTCTACCCCAGCGCACATCACAAACAACGATTTTGTACTAGGATTTCAAAAAAGTTCTTGTGAAATAATAACCCCTCCCGGGAGCACTATGAAACAATCACCCCCCGGGGGGTATTTCGAGGAAATACGGTAATCTGGCACTGCCACTTGTCAACACTTGACAAGTGTTTGTGTTATTTCCCCGCGCCAAATTTTTAAAATTGTTGGCGCAGGGCGCCAAAAACTATGGCACTTTCCCAGCACAGCTATCGATGCTGAGTGAAGCCAGTAAAATAATTTTAGGATGCATAAAATTAGAAAAAATTTCCATGGGCGTCACTTATAAATGTAAACGCGTGCGCGTCTGTTTACACGGTGACTGAAAACCGTTAAAAACGCGATTTTTTACTCATGTTCACACTGTTATTCTCATGTGATTTGGTTTGACTTTTTCACACAATTCATATCGACAGTATTTTGCTCTTAAATACGTCACTTTCAATGTCGGTAAGTGAATAAATACTGAGATGCGATCTATCAGAGTTGATAACAACGATGGTTAGTCTTCTTTAAAAAATATTTTCTGTGTTTTTAGTTTTTCAAAATTTAATACCTGTGTTGAGTTTTTTTGGTAAAAAACTTGAGTAACTTTGTGTTTTTTTCTGTGTTTTTGGTTAACACTCTAATTTTTTCAAAATTTTTAACTCGAGTTAAAAAGACAGTTTTTCACCTAAATGCAGTGTTTCAATGCAAAAACAGTTGTTTTCTCATCAAAAAGCACTTTGTGCATGGTTCCTATAAGATGTGCTGAAAAATGTGAATAGTCATGTACAATGTCAAATTTAATTTTTTAACTGGGTATTTTTGATTACTAGTGATTATTTGGCATTTTTTATGATATTTTACAGGGATTTATACCATATTAACTTCACCATACTGTACCAACCTGCCTATCATTCAAATGTAAGAAAAAACACCACAAAAATCAACAACATATCCACCAGAATTGTTAAAATACTGGTATTTTTGGAAAGTGTAAGTGTAAGTGTAAGCATACTTTCCAAATTTATGGAGTATGGATACCAAAAGTGTAAGGTATTTTTAAAATACCTAGGAAAGTGTAAAAAAAATTTAGACAGAGCTCTCACTGTTGAGCATTAGAAAACACCACTGTTTTCACCTTTAGATCAATTTATTTGTCATTTTCATGCATTATTTCACATTTTACTGCCTTTTATGAAACATTTCAGACTGTAACAAATACTGTAGTGGTATGAAGTTCCCTAATAATGGCACTTTTTCAGTGTTGATATTTTACTGATTAAGCAATGTGATACACACTGTTTAAATGCAAGCATGGACATGCAGCAAATGTCAATGCAAAAGCCAGTTGACTTCGTGTCCAGCTGGTGAATTTCCATTGATCTTGTCCTTTTTACAAAAGTATGATGAAACTGTAGAATACCATGAGTACTGATCAAAGGTTGGAGATCGAAGGATAGTTTGTACATTTGCCATATTTTCTACATTCAATGCATAACTGCATGTGTGCACTGTGCAGTTATTTTTTGTACATGACCCTATTTTATGCTTTTTCAAAATAATAAAACAGGGCCATGTGAAAGAAAAAAATACACTTTCTGTACCCAGATATTTTGCTCAGGAAACTGTAAAAAAGTGTATGGGTGTTTTATGAAAGTGTAAGTGTAAGTGTAAATATAAATACCCATTTACCCAGGTCTTCCGGGTTACTGTAAATACACTTTCACAACTATGATATCCACATGGTCAACAAAATTGAATGCAGGGGTCTTCAATGGGGTGCTGGATGTAGCCCCCTTAATTGGCCATCAATCTATTTATCTATCACTGTTTTTAAATATTGTTATCTATCAAGATCAAATTACTTGAGACCCGTGATAAAACGCAAATTCCTTATTTTGTCCAGTTAAACACAGCACAGTATTCCTTAAATCCAAAGAAAAAAACTCAAAAAAAACTTTTCCGTTTCCGTGTTCTCCAATAAAAAACTCATTAGAGTTTTGGGTTTTTCAGAATTATTGAGTTTCCGTTTTTCTGCGTAAACCAAAGACACAGAAACTCGATGAGTTTCTGTGTTCAATTTCTGTGTTCAATTTCTGTGTTTATCCATCGTTGGTTGATAAAGGTAGGGTACTCTTTAAAAAATATACCTGAATGTAATATTTCTTAATGTAAAAATACAGAGTGAATCACAAAGTGAAATGTCTTTTTGGGATAATGTTAAAGTACGTTTTTCAGGAAAATATAAAAAACGGGTTCGTAAAAATTGTTACGTGTGAAGCAAGCGTAGAAGAACGTTTTGTGTAAATGTGTAAAAACAAACATACGCTTTAAAAAAACACATGCATTGTTTTTGAACTAGCACATAACTTATAAGGTAAACTAACGAAAATAGTGTTTTAAGACTTGAGTAATTGATACCTGTACCAATAAATACCTTGAATAAATGGAAAACTGCAAAGTTTCACTTTGTTTTTAGTGTAAGTTTCCAATATCATCGCTGTCCATACAGCAAGTATTGTTTTTCCATTGGATCTAACTTTGTAAGAAAGTAATGTCTGGGTTTAAATGACATAGGTACCGTATTTCCTCGAAATACCCCCGGGGGGTGATTGTTTCATAGTGGTCCCGAGAGGGGGGGGTTATTTCGAGGGGGGGTTATTATTTCGCCAGAAATTTTTTCAAATCCTAGTACAAAATCGTCGTTTGTGATGTATTTACACTGGGGTTAGTGATGGAAAAGCGCCAGAAAAAATGGCGCCAGGCGCCAAGGGCGCCATGGCGCCATTCAGAAAGTGGGCGCCAAGCGCCAAGGGCGCCACAGAAAAAGGGCGCCAGGCGCCAAGGGCGCCATGGCGCCATTCGGAAAGTGGGCGCCAGGCGCCAGGGGCGCCACGGATAGAGGGCGCCAAGCGCCAAGGGCGCCATGGCGCCATTAGGAAAATAGGGCGCCAGGAAAGATAAGTGCCTACAACACCCTGCTTGTGCTAAAAATATTGCTACAGCACCGTGGTACACGCATTCACGTCTTAATTCGCGTTCTTCAGGATGTAATGAACAAAAACACATCTGGCAACAAAAATTTTTTCAATAAAATCCACATGACGAATTCAAACACAATGGAAATTGTCATTTGATAACAATCCATTCACTTCAAATAGGCTTTTCCAATCAATATTTCCCTGAAATGGACAAAAACGGAATTGCAACGATTTGAATCCTTTTTTTTATTATTTTGCAAGTTCGACGGTCCATCACTCTTGTCGTCTGATCCGTCAGACACATCTGATGAAACGTTGGACGAAAGATTTCCACCGACTCACACCACTTCGTCCATTTTTCTGACGAATTTAGATCATCCACAGATGCATTTTTCATCATTTTTTTCATTTACACAGCACTCACCTTGAAACCCTGTTGGCGCCTTTCTGGCGCCCTTTTAAAGCAGGGCGCCAGGCGCCAAGGGCGCCACGGAAAAAGGGCGCCAAGCGCCAAGGGCGCCATGGCGCCTTTCAGAATGTGGGCGCCAGGCGCCAAGGGCGCCACAGAAAAAGGGCGCCAAGCGCCAATGGCGCCATGGCGCGGCGCCCTTTGGCGCCCTCAAATGGCGCCAGCGCCATGGCGCCATTCCATCACTAACTGGGGTAGAAAAATGCATCAATAACTGACTCCTGTAGACTAGGTAATAGTAGTACGTAGATGGTATAAACACTGTTCTAACGTGATTGCTACATTGTTTTAACGTGTGTTCTGCACTACGCAGAACACAAACTGCAGTATTTGTCATGTACGTTCTCTTTACACTCAATCTGGGGGGGTATTTCGAGGGAGGGGGGGGGTGATTGTTTCATAGTGGTCTCGAGAAAGGGGGGGTCAAACGAGGGGGGGTATTTCGAGGGTGGTCTTTCCAGGAAATACGGTAGGTAGGTATATTTAAAATATTTCCTTCAAATAACTCACCCCAAGAATGAAACCCCATGGTCTGAGTGAGCTAGGAAAATATTCATGTAATGAACCAGCCTCCATATACCTACCCCTATTGAAAATATACATAAATATATTGAGCACATACATATATTTATGCTGAAAACTACATTTTGCGGAATGTTACATATTTACACATTTACATAATTTAGGATACACCGGTGGTAAAAAATGGTTGATTCATTAAATGACTACATTAACAATGACTGATTACCTAGTTTGATACTGATTGACTACAAATTTCTTTACTTTAGAAGCTAGAAGTGAAACGTGAGACGACAAGTAAAGAGTGAAAAAAGACAGTGGCAAGTGAAAAGAAAATGCTAAATCCTTTTTGACTTTTTACGCCATTTCACGTGTAAACTTACAAACAATTTTTCATTTATTTTACTTTTCTCTTAATCTTTTACTACTCGCATAGAAATGGTTTATTTTTAATTCAATTGTTGAATTCGCACCAGAAATTAGAACACAGTTCATAGTGCCCTTTCACTAATCACCAAGCAGCCATCACATTTGCCTACCGTATTTCCTCGAAATACCCCCCCGGGGGGTGATTGTTTCATAGTGGTCCGAGAGGGGGGTTAAACGAGGGGGGGGGGGGTATTTCGAGGGGGGGGTTATTATTTCACAAGAAATTTTTTTAAATCCCAGTACGAAATTGTCGTCTGAAACGTACGCAGACGTCGAAAAATACAACAAAAACCGCCGTTTTAAGGTTATGTAGACTATGGTATAAACACTGTTCTAACGTGATGCCGACATTGTTTTTACGTGTGTTCTGCACTACGCAGAACACAAACTGCAGTATTTGGCATGTACGTTCTCTTTACACTCAATCTGGGGGGGGGTATTTCGAGGGGGGGTGATTGTTTCATAGTGGTCTCGAGAGGGGGGGGGGTCAAACGAGGGGGGGGGTATTTCGAGGGGGGGGGGGTATTCGAGGGGGGGGGGGGTATTTCGAGGAAATACGATATTACATCAAATGATAAATTACAGTTTTTATCGTAAATACCGTATTCGCTTGAATAGTTCACCCCTTGAATAATTCCCCCCTCGAATAATCCACCCCTTTAAGACGAGTGAGGAAATAATTATTCCCCCTTGAATAATCCCCCCCCTTTAAGATTTGATTGTATGTTGTACCTAATTTTCACAAAAATGGCACGTTATTGTGTTTATAAACCATATTTCATGAAATGAGTTGATAGAAACAGGCTTGAAAATTTTGACGAAATAATAATTCCCCCTCTTGAATATAGTCCCCCCCTCAAAATGTCTGACAAAATAATAACCCCCAGGGGGGTTATTCAAGTAAATACGGTAGTAATCAACCTCGTAGCACTTGGGGGGTGTAGCATTTCATGGCGTCAGCAGAGGGGGGTGCTACTCCTCGGCGAGCTCACTCTGAAGAAAGGGTTATATAGTGTGGATAGTGTTATGCATGGTTGGTTTTAGTAAAATTCTTTTTACTAAAATTGTATTTTATTTTTATTAAAATTGTATTTTATTTTAATTTTATTCATGTTTCATTTTATTTTATTTTATTTTATTCTGAAATGTCATTAATAAAATAAAATGAAACCATTTTACAAAAATTTTACAAAAATTTTACAAATTTTTCTATAAAAAGTCGGAATCTTGGATGCAAGGCCATAAAACAACGTGCACACTGCAAGCATGCAGATGAATACAAAAAATTTTTATGTAGACGTGTGACGGGTTGCGACATAGGTAAAATATCTTGAATTATGACCCTCACAGGGCCCGGATAAATATGTAGCTAGTTACTCCTCCTGAACAGGGTTGGTTTTATAAAAATCATTTGTATACAAATTGTATAAAAATTGTATAAAGATGTATTTTATTTTAATTTTATTCTTGTTTCATTTTATTTTATTTTATTTTATTCCAAAATAATAATAAAAAAATAAAATGGACCATTTTACAAAAATTTTACAAAAATTTTACAGAAATTTTACAAAAAAATCAAAATCTTGCATGCATGGTCAGAAAAATGTGATAATTAGACCTAAACATGAAAAACGTGTGACAAATTTTTCCATTACTTTGCAAAAGTTGCATGCAGTAGGTATTGTTAGCTAGTTGCAAGTGTTAAGTTACAATTATCAATAATAATGGTTTGCATTTTCAGTAGAAGGATTACTGGAGTGTGCTGGGCGCATTTGTAAAACATCATGCAAAGTGTCAATTGTCATGACAAATGTAGTAAAGAGTCAATTGGCATCTTAAATGTCAAGCAAAGTATAATTGTCATGACAAATGTCGTGCAGAGTGTAAATTGTGTATCTGAATCTTATGTTTTGGTATCCAAACCTTATATTTTGGTATCCACATGTTATGTTTTTGTATCCAAATGTTCACATAAGATTTGGTTACAAAAACAACAAGATTTGGATACAAAAGATAAGATTAGGATACAATTTGCAAAAGGAGAAATTATATTTAAATATTTTTCAATCACAACAATGAAAGCAACAATAAGGCACCAGTTCTGCAAACTGGCAGCAAGAATCTTAAACAACAGGATGAAAAAATTTCATAGAATTTTACAGACACTCAAGTTTTTGTAAAATTTTAGTAAAATTGTACAAAAAAATCGAATTTTTGTACAATTTTACAAAAATTTTACAAAAATTCGAATTTTAGTAAAATTGTATTTTTATTTTATTAATTTTCCATTTTATTTTATTTTATTTTATTCTTCAATTTTCCATTTTATTTTTATTTTATTTTTATTTTTTTCTGAGATTTTGCCAACCCTAGTGTTATGGGAAACTTTAAGGGTTATAGAAGTGAGCTATTGTCTGCTTGAAGGTTACCCCCCACCCCCCCCCCCCCCCAAAAATGACTGGGTGAAAAATTGATGTAAAAATGGCGAGTTGGCTCGATCGACTATTGGGTGAATTACGGCTTGTGATTTTAATTTACCACATACTGTATTTTCGCGAACTACCTCGTCGAATTAACCCTCCCATCCAAATACCCCCCCCCCACGTCTGAGTGTGCTAACTAAATTGAGGGGGGGGGTATTCTGTAGACTGGCATCACGCTTCCCATTCTATTTGTAAATATTTTTGTCTTACAATTTTGACATTGGGGAATTATTCCACACATTACATTACATCCGAAAATTCTTGGGGGGGGGGGTTTCATTCAAATTTAGAAACAGTAAAGTAAAGTACCTACAATAAAGTTGCAGTAAAGTACCCCAGACAACCTGTTGGGCGACGGCCGTCGCACCAGCGTCCATGCTGCCCACAGGAGCGGAACTGTAGCCCGGCCTACAGTGGGTATTTACCGTATTTCTTCTAATACAACGGCATACCTCCAATAGAACGGCAGGTTTTTGCACGATTTTGCACTTACGAAAATATAGAGCGGCAGCCTCCAATAAAACGGCACCTCCAATAGAACGGCATGTAGAAATGACGTTGGGCGAGTGCCAACCAAAGCAATATTTGAAAAATAGGTAATGAGAACATTTCAGAAGGTGTTCAGAACAATGATTCAGGGGTTGTTTTCACATTTGCTGTTGTTTGAATATTAAATTAATTTGAATATTTTATTGATATTAAAATGTCCCTGTTGTTTCATAAAAAACACTATGTTCAAATGAAAAATGTGTGAAAAATATCGGTAAAAAAATTAGAAGGACAGCCTCCAATAGAACGGCACCTCCAAAAGAACGGCACCTCCAATAGAACGGCACCTCCAATAGAACGGCAGGTAAAAAAGTTGACGAAAAAAATAGAACGGCGCACTTCTATTAGAAGAAATACGGTACCAGAGTTGCAAAAGCGTCATTACGTTTATACTCGGCATACATGATACTCTACAAACAGATAGGAGTTATGTCTTCGGCTGGCAGATGGCCAGCCGAGAACATATGGAAGACGTGCTGCTGGCCACGTGGTGGCGAGAGATGATGAAGACAACGAAATTGATGACGTCATGATGGAGTGTTTCCTCCGGGAAAATGTACGGCGTAATGTCTGTCATCCGAGTATACTCGAAAAATACATATACTCGGGTACTGTGTAAATACGTTTACGTTTCCTTCACGAAACGACTGGTATACTCGGGTTACTTTACACCCTGTACGCGTGGTTCCCGCTGGAAGTGTGCCAACGATGGTTAACGAG
>OZ038459.1:23375794-23523009 GCA_964036195.1 Sphaerolaimus hirsutus
ACGCATTCGAAAAATGGTCACATTGAAAAGAACCAATCAGATTACCGTATTACCTCGAATAACCCCCCCCCCCCTTGAATTAACCCCCCCTCGAAATACCCCCCTAAAATTCGGCTGAGGAGAGGACATAAACACCCCCCCCCCTCGAAATACCCCCCCTAAAATTGAGTGTTAAGAGAACGTACATGATGAATACCGCAGGTTGTGATCTGTACAATGCAGAACACACGTTAAAACTGATGGCTAAGTGATGTTATTGAACGGTTGATGTGTTTATACAGTTATATATGCCTAAAAACACATATACATCTATGTAATTGTTAGATTTTTCTACGTCTGCGTATGGGGAATTTCTGAAAATTTCTGGCGAAATAAACCCCCCCCCCCTCGAATTATCCCCCCCCTCAAATTTTGCTGGCGAAATAATAAACCCCCTGGGGGTATTTCGAGGTAATACGGTAATTAATCAAATCAGATCAGCCTCACTCTGATTAATTCAATTTTTACGGCTTTAATTCAATTTTTTTACACGTAAAAATGCGTGTTTTACGCGAATTTGGCTGTGAGAAGTTACGACAATTGTGGATGTTATACAAAGATAAAAATTTGGTTTGTCACTTCTGCAAAATGCTGCGTCAAGGCGGTGACAAAATTATCGACATTTTTAAATTTGCTCGATTCAGTGCGCGTTTTCTGTGTCACATTTCATTAGAGAAGGAATTTGTGGGACTAGTGAATTTGAAGGTTAAAATAGTCAAAAAGTTCTGATAAATTAGAGATTCTTGATGAAAATTGGGACAAAATTACTAAAACATACCCACTCTTACGTTTTCTCGGGGAAAAAGTATTTTACTCATGTTTACTCATGAGTTAAAGTAAAAAAAATTACTTTACGTTTTCTTTACTCAGTGGGTGAGTAAAAAATTTAAAAAAAGTTCGGTACTTTTAACAACTGTGTTGTGTAGGCACACAGGGGTCCTGCCATGTAAAATATAGAACGCTGGTAAAACTGCATTTTACAGGGCATTTTACATGACATTTGACAAATGTTTGACTACACAGTAAATAGTAGGTGTCATCGCTGAGATATTTTTCGTTTATGGTCTCGAGAAGGATCATTTTATTTCAAAAACGGAAATATTTTCGGAATGAAGTAACAGAAATGGTAATATACCAATGACAAAACGTGTACTTAGTATCATCTCATAGAGATATCAGAATATACATGAAAAATTGGACAGCTGCCAAAAATTTAAATACCTCAAGTTTTCATTACCATCACCGATCTTTATCCCACGCAAAATCGGACCAAAAATCGATCCAAAATCGATCCAAAAGTAAAATAGGCACAAAAAAATGTACCCATCAACAATAATCCAACAAATTCTTGCCCAAATAATTGACATGTTCCGAAATTTGATTGAAAATGCCAAAAGATAATCCAGCCAGGGGGCAGCTCCTGGGTTCCTGGCCGGAACAAATCCTTCTATTTCCATTGCTATAGTAGACCAGCGTTCGATGATGTTGGTATTGGCCGAATAGTTCTGTGAAGAAATTTGGGAGTATTTTAACTTGGCGGACTTGATACTCAGCACTCGCATTGATTTAAATGTCTCAGCTTGGAAGCGTGCCAATGATAATTAATCGCGCTATTTTTGGAAATATAACAATGGAAAAAATTCTTTGATGTGAATATGCTAAGTTATAACGTTATATATGACAGCAATGAATGTGTGCAATTTTTTACTGAAAATTTCATGCTTTAATGATCATCGGCACGATTCCAGCATGAACTACGCGTGCAAGGTGTGAAATCACTGGAGTATACCATATAACCTCGGAATATCCCCCTTAAATAAACCCCCATTCGAAACACCCCCAGGTGGCAATCCCAAGCCCTGTAAAGTGTAAAGTAAAGTGTCAAATGTAAAGTCAAATGCAAAGTCAAATGTCAAATGTAAAGTAAAGTGTCAAGTGTAAAGTAAAGTGTCAAATTTAAAGTCAAATATACCGCGGATTATCTGCTATGACATCGGTAAGTCATTTTGGACACATACTTTGCAGGGGCCAGTTCCGCAAGTAGACAAGTTAAGAGTTAAAAGTTAAGAGTTGAGTTAAAGGTTAAAAGTTGAGTCAAAAGTTGAGTTAAAAGTTAAGAGTTGAGTTAAAGGTTAAAAGTTGAGTCAAAAGTTGAGTTAAAAGTTAAGAGTTGAGTTAAAGGTTAAAAGTTTAGTCAAAAGTTGAGTTAAATGTTAAGAGTTGAGTTAAAGGTTAAAAGATGAGTTAAAAGTTGATTTAAAAGACAAATGGGTCATTCGTTGCAGAAGCGCGATACGCTGATCTTCAATCATATTTTGTCCCCGCACAGCCATTTCGAAACAACGTTCGGCGATTTTTTTTTTTTAGCGATAATTTTTTTGGATACGTTATTTTCAAATGACGTGCATACAACATTGGCACCATGCCAGCGAACAGCCGTATCGATACCAATTTCATATTTTTATTTTTTATTTTTTTTTATTTTTTTACCTTCATTTTCCACTTGTCTCTTAACTCTTAACTCAACTCTTAACTCAACTTTTAACTCTTAACTCAACTTTTAACCTTTAACTCAACTCTTAACCTTTAACTCAACTTTTAACTTTTCTCTTAAATTTTAACTTTTCTCTTAAACTTTAACTTTTCTCTTAAACTTTAACTTTACTCTTAACTCGCCATTTGTCTTTTTACTCAACTCTTAACTTTTAACTCTTAACTTGTCCACTTGCGGAACCGGCACCTGATGCTGGTAACATTTTACAGTTTTCTGAACAAACACTCCATCATGACGTACCGTAATTGTGAACAAAATAAAAATTGTTCCAAAAAAAACCCTGTCACAACAAATAGAAGTGCCTTTTCTTAAAAAATGCTTTTCTGTTTGTGAAAGTGGGTACATAAGTTTTGCGTTGTCGCGAGAGAGATAAGTATTTCTGCATGTAAACTGTGTTGTTCACAGTATATATACCCAAGTAATCATAAAACCCAACCCCAAATATACACCCCTAAATAACCCCCTATACCCAAGTAATCATAAAACCCAACCCCAAATATACACCCCTAAATAACCCCCACTCACCCCTGGGCGGTATATTGGCCACGATATCATCATCATTCGAAATTCTATACCTATTTCCGGATGGAACGAGTGCGTCCACGCCATTCGCAAACGACTGGTCCCCGACTCTGGGCTCCCCAAAAGTGTACAATTTTGTCCTGCTGCCCGGGATTACTCCGTCTCCGATTAAACGAAATGCAGTTATCGCCGCCATGGCTCCCCCTGGGCAGTTTTTTTGTGTTGGGGGGATTATTTTAGTCAGATTATTGTGAAGTTATGGTAGGCGCCGGGAAAATGGCGACTGGCGCCAGGTTTTAAAATTGCACAGTTTCCAGGTGCGACAAATAACCAGAGTTGGTCAAATACTGGTATTTTTGGAAAACGTAAACGTAAACGTAAATACCTTTTCCAAAATGAAAGTATAAATACTAAAACGTAAGGTATTTTTCAAATACCTGGGAAAACGTAAAATAAAACGTAAACGTAAAAAAATTATTACTGTATTTCATCTAATAGAAGGGCGCCCTTCTATTTTTCACCAACATTCTATTATGGAGACGGTGTTTTTGGAAGCTGCCCTTCTATTTTTTCGCCAGTTTTTCAAACAATTTTTTACGTTCTGTCAACGTTTTCCCAAGTGTTATGTCACAAAAAATTATATTATGGCGATTCATAGAGTTCTTTCAAGATTTGATTTTCAAATAGCACAACATTAATCCACGAAAGCCACTAAATAACAGCATCCGCTGACTTTTTTAAATGCATTTAGCACAATTCGAGTTTGGGAAGTAATACATAAATACATAATACTCTGCACTGCAGGTGGGGTCGAACCATAGTATAATTTGAATATTGAATACCTAGACCTTTTTTGAAAATACGGCTTCTGTGGAGGAAAAGTGTGCGCTGGCGCGCAAAATTTTTAAAGTTGTCGGAAATTTATGGCGGAAATTGCATTTTGCCGAAAATTTTTGGGTCTCACAACGTTTTTTACGTTTTCTCTGGTACCCGGGTATTTCGGTCAGGAAAACGTAACAAAACGTAACGGTATTTTATGAAAACGTAAACGTAAACGTAAGTATAAATACCCGAATAACCGGGTATTTCGGGTAAACGTAAATACGTTTTTCCAACTCTGCAAATAACTGGCGTGTTCAGTTATTTCATGTTTTTCTTGACATAACTAATTAAGCAATTGACATTATATTCCTAACCAATTAATGATGAAAAGGCTACAGAGACAATGGCGCAATGGTGCCATTTAAACTCGCACCAGAATAGAAATCCATTTAGAATCATAGCGCCACAGCGCTGGCGAATCTTGTCCAGCGCCATGGCGCCATTAGGTACATCATAGTTGTTAAAACGTATTTACGTTTACTGGAAAAATACGGATACTTGAGTACTGTGTAAATACGTTTACGTTTCCTCCCGAAAATTACAGGTACTCACTTACTCGCGTACTTTCAAAAAGTACGCGAGTACAGAAAACGTATTTCAAACAGTTTTTTTAATTAGCTTTTTCAAGGCATAAAGGAACCAAAGGGAGAGAAAAGCTTCCAATATGGATAAAATATCCAAAATAGCATAAAAACAGCCAAAAACACTTTAGCTAGTGAATTTGATGTTGAAAAAGTTCAAAAAGTAGTGATTTTGGGCGAAAATTAAGGCAAAATTTCCCAAAAATACCCACTTTTACGTTTTCCGGGGACAAAAATAATTTACTCACGTTTACGCATGAGTAAAAGTAAAAATCTAATACTTTACGTTTTCTGAACGCATGTGTGAGTGAAAAATGAATACTTTACGTTTACGTTTACTTTTGAAAAAGTTTGGTACTTTCAACAACTCTGCATTACATCACCAAACAAACTAACCCAAAGAATGTCCAGTGACCAGAATCTTATACGACCCATAGCGTTTTCTCAGGTTTCTTACGTCATTTTTTATACTGCTGTAAAGTGCATTGGAGCCCTTGTAAAAATAACTGTGCACCCTACCGGACCTCGATCCCGCCCGAACTCTATGCATGGTATTGGCCACTGCTATTACCTGAAAATTCATTGAAGTTTAAAATTCGAATTTGAGACATAAGTATACCGTATTTCCTCGAATTACCCCCCTGTGGGTTATTTTTTCAGAGTGAAAATTTTGAGAGAAAAACGTGAAAAATGCAACAATAACCACCATTTATAAGTTTTTACAGCCTTATATAAGGATGTAGATGGTATAAACCATGTTCTAACGCAACACAGTAAGTGTTTTGAACATCTGTTATGCATTTCCCGGACCACAAATTCATAGTGCCCATTTTGAGGGGGGGGTATTTCGAGGGAGGGGGTATTTCGAGGAAATACGGTACGTGCCTAAGTGGTGCATAATTGTATAGTGAAAAGTCTGTGGCTATATAATGATCGAACAGCATGCTTTTCAGAGTATGTTACCATATTTTAATGGATAAAGCAATGTGAAAAATTGTGCACCAATTTCACCCGATGATAGTGAGAGCAATGGAATGTGATGAGAATGGAATAAAATGTTGGTTTTCTATTCATGTGGGATATGGTAGATTTCCCTGTCAAGTGTGCCTGAGTAGAATTGTGTGTAGTATATGTAACGATGGCAAAAAAAGATTCGAAAATTCGAAAATATTTTCGAATTTTCGAATTTTTTCGGAATTTTCGAATTTTTATTCCACCACTGGAAAAAACACTTAAAAATCGATTTTTTTTTGAAAAAATTCGAAAATTCGAAAATTCATAAATTCGAAAATAGTTTTCGAATTTTTCAGGGAATTCGAGGAAATAAAACACATTCTTAGGTTCTATGTGCTAAATCGATAGATAATTGATACGCGGGCGTCTGGAAAAGTCTATCGAAACAGAAAAAAACGTCAATGAACGTTGAAATGGTATCCATGGCGGACACATAGCTGGAATTGGGGAAGGCATTTTAGGGGGTGGGTCCACCAGACTTTGTGTCACCACATTCTGTTGCACTCAACCAAACTGTTTTGTTTCCTTGAATCGTCCCCCAGTCCCAAGAATGGGGAGGGGTCTATTTATAAAAAGGTGTTGATATTACATGGCCGATCTGGCTAGTTGACTTTGAAGCTTAATAACTCGGTCATTTCTTGGCTGATTTGGACTGTCAAATACTTAAAATGATCTGCAAAACATGTAGATTCCATTTTTGAGGTTGGATTAGTGGTGTATAAATTAATGATACAATTTGACCCAGTATTTCGATGTGTAAAATAAATTTTTCTGAACATGCTATCATATACTGTATATAAATACTGTATATACTCGAATAAGTCCCCCCCCCCCGGGGGGGGGGGGGTATTTTTTGTCAGTGATTTTTGAGGGGACTTATTTGAGGGTGAGTTATTCGAGAGGGACTTATTGAAGGATTTATGGTAAATATAGATAAAAATGTACAACAGAATGGAATGACACAAAAGTCAGGTGGACCCCCCCCCATAACAGCCACACACAATTCCAGCTATGGGTGGACCCAGTCACATTGAGCAATGTGCAGGAATGCACTGAGGACCCATAACTATTTCAACATAACTACTTAACAGCTCAAAGCTCTTAATTCAATATTTTTGCCAAAAAATTCAAAAAGTGTGTAAAAAAATTCGAAAATTACCCCAAAAAATTCGAAAATTGCCCAAAAAGATTCGAAAATTCGAAAATTCAAAAATTAAATTCGAAATTCGAAAAGTAATTTGAGGAAAAATTCGAAAATTCGAAAATTCATTTTGGAAAAAACACTTAAAAATTTAAATACTTTTTTTCGGAGGGTTTGCCATCGTTAAGTATATGACATTAATAGGTTGAACGTGATATTTTCCTGGGATAAATCTTTTTATCATCCTTTATTGCCAACACACACACACTAGTTTACCAACGTGAAATGCTCGACCAATTTGGTAAACTGTTTTGACAAAACAGTACGAAACATTGTACAGATTTGTACGGTGTTTTGTTCTGTTTTGTCAAAACAGTTTACCAAAATTGTCGAGCATTTCACGTTGGTTAACTAGTGTGTGTGGACCCAATGTAGTGATGGAAAAGCGCCAGAAAAAAAGGCGCCAGGCGCCAATGGCGCCATGGCGCCATTCGTAAACTGGGCGCCAAGCGCCAAGGGCGCCACAGAAAAAGGGCGCCAGGCGCCAAGGGCGCCATGGCGCCATTCGGAAAGTGGGCGCCAGGCGCCAAGGGCGCCACGGAAAGAGGGCGCCAAGCGCCAAGGGCGCCATGGCGCCATTTGAAAATTAGGGCGCCAGGCGCCAAGGGCGCCAGGATAAATAAGTGTGTATGATACCCTGCGTGTGCTAAAAATGGTTCTCCAACACGATATTTCACACAATCACTTCTTTAATTATGTTCTCTAGCATGTAATGAACAAAAACGAAACTAGCAACAAAAATTTGGCATAAAATCATATTTACTCACACGTGAATTTTAATTCAAACACAATGAAAATTGTCGCAAAGCATTCACCTCAAATAGATTTTTTGGCAATGGATGTTTTTTGAAGTGGATAAAAACGGAATTAAAACGATTTGAATCCGTTGATTGACAAGTTTGTAGGTTGCACGGCCCATCATTCCAGCCGAAGTGTCTAGAAAACCATTGGACGAACGATTTCAATCCACTGGCACCACGTGTATTTTTCCAGCGAATTTCGATTATCCACAGACGCGCTTTTTTCTTTTTTATCGTTTTCGCAGCGCTCACCTTGAAATCCTGCTGGCGCCATTTTGGCGCTCTTTTAAAGCAGGGCGCCAGGCGCCAAGGGCGCCACGGATAAAGGGCGCCAAGCGCCAAGGGCGCCATGGCGCCTTTCAGAAAGTGGGCGCCAGGCGCCAAGGGCGCCACAGAAAAAGGGCGCCAAGCGCCAATGGCGCCATGGCGCGGCGCCCTTTGGCGCCCTCAAAAGGCGCCAGCGCCATGGCGCCATTCCATCACTAACCCAATGTAATTGAAGTTGTTCTGACATTCAATTTTACAATGTGACACAGTTTCTCCTTTTTTGTTATTTTTCATGAAGCAAATTTTCTCACCTCAGAATACAACTGTGCTGCATTATTGGTTCCTCTGAATGTTACAATAATGTACATGGTCTGCTTCACAATAAGTGAGACACTGGTTTTTGGACAAATGAATCAACGTTAAAGCCATCAAAATATCTTGGCAAAAGGGATAGTCTAGGAAAAAAATTTCATTGAAGAAAACGTATATAGCTTCTAACACTTATACTCGGCGGACAGCACACCTAGTGTGAAAATCTACCATAATTTTATGAATAAATACTTTGGGATAAATTTCGTAATGAATTGTTCCATAGTAAAAACGAAATATTACGATTAAAAAAACTTTCAAACTTTTGGTTTATTATTCAGATGGGTTATGGTAGGTTTTCATACTAAGTGTGCTGTCCGCCGCGTATAGTTATAAGTGCTGAGGTCAAGCAGTTATGGCACCTGCGAGATGCTGGTTCAATTTCTGTTGGTGGAATTGCAGTTTTTGCACTCTTTCTTTAACTACTGTGTTTGCAATGTCATATACAGAAATTTCTCCTGCAGCAGATGTAAAACAGAACAGACAGCTAACTGAACTGCTTGGAAATCATTAAAAATAGTCAGAACTAGCGAATTAAATATCTATTTCTCCTTTCAGAAAGCCCACTAATGAATATTTATACTGTTTTTCCCCTGTATGGTACCAAATAGTGGTTTTCATATTTTGAGGAACAAATTTTTGTTCTCACCAAATTCACCCAATGTATTAAGGTTTTTTGTTACTTTGTTTGTTAGTTACCGTATCACCTCGAATTATCCCCCCTTGAATTAACCCCCCCTCGAAATACCCCCTAAATTTCGGCTGAGGAAATAATAACCCCCCCCTCAAAATACCCCCCTAAAATTGAGTGTAACGTGAATGTACATGACAAATACCGCAGTTTGTGATCTGTACAATGCAGAACACACGTTACAACTGATGATTAAGTGACGTTAGGGACGGGTTTTTGTGTATACCGTATTTCCTCGAAATACCCCCCCCCTCGAAATACCCCCCCCTCGAAATACCCCCCTCAAAATGGACACTATGAACTTATAAACCCCCCCCTCGAAATACCCCCCCAAATTTAGTGTATAGAGAACGTACATGACAAAGGCTGCGGTTTGTCATCTGGGTAATGCAAAACACACGTTAAAAACGATGACTCTGTTATGTGAGAACAGTGATTATACGTCTACACACTTATACAAGTCTTTAGAGTCTTATAAATGGCGATTTTTGTTGCATTTTTGACGTCTGCGTACGTTTCAGACGACAATTTAGTACTAGGTTTTCAAAAAATTTCTGGCGAAATAATAAACCCCCCCCTCGAAATACCCCCCCCCCCCCCCTCGTTTAACCCCCCCTCAAAATTCTCACTCTGAAACAATAAACCCCCCGGGGGTATTTCGAGGAAATACGGTATACAGTAATATATGCCTATAAACACATATAAATCTATGTGATTGTTCGATTTTTCTACGTCTGCGTATGGGGAATTTCCGATAATTTCTAGCGAAATAATAGACCCCCCTCGAATAAACCCCCCTCAAATTATCCCCCCTCAAATTTTGTTGGCGAAAAAATAAACCCCTTGGGGGTATTTTGATTGTAATACGGTAGCTACTTTGTTGCATGGTAGTTATCCTTGGGTCTCTGTGATCAGTGGACTAGAATGGATGACAAAAGTTTTTATGTCATTACTAAATATTGTAAACAGACATCTTTCAGGTTCTATTGAGTCCTCTCAGAATATCTTCACCCTGGCAAATTCAAACTGCAACAAAACAAAAATAAAACAAAAATTGTGGCCTTAAAACAATCCATTCATCCATTAAAAGCCAGTGTCTCACTTATTCTGGTGCAGACTCGCTTTTTACTTTTGGATACCGCCGTGTATCCAAGACAGGTGTGTCCGAACAGGCCGCAACGCTTTGATGTTCGTATCGATATGTCAACGTAACTCTGTGAATTTTGTAATCTAATTAGGCATAATTAATTCAAATTATAAATTTGATAAAACATTAATTTACCGTATTTGCTTGAATAATCCCCCTGGGGGATTATTATTTCATCAGACATTTTTGAGGGTGGAACTATTCGAGGGGGGGAATTATTCAAGGGGGGAATTATTATTTCGTCAAAAAATTCAAGCATGTTTCCATCAACTCATTTCACGAAAAATGCTTCATAAACACAATAACGTGCCATTTTTGTTAAAATTAGGTATAACAAATTAATCAAATCTTTAAAGGGGGATTATTCGAGGGGGAATTATTATTTCCTCACTCGTCTTACAGGGGGGATTATTCGAGGGGGGGAATTATTCAAGGGGGGAACTATTCAAGCAAATTCGGTAGCCTGTGTTTATTAAGACAGTCGAGTCAAGTCGATTGAAATAACAAGTTTACGACAAATTTTCAAATCCTAAATTTACAATTCGCAAAAAATTCAACTTCAACCAAAAATAAACCAAAATTCCAAACCTTTGAGAAGCAACTCTGCGGTGAACTTTTGTATGCGGCACCTGATAATTTTAATGCAAATTTAGCTAATCCATAGTCATATCCGGCCGATGCCATGGAGCACAATAAAAATAATGTCGTTACAATAAGAGAAAGTGAATTGAAATAATACGCCATCTTTGAAACCTTGAAATAAATGTTGTCCAGAAATTCGCTTTGGTAAAAAGAATCTGTATGTGTGTGTGTATGGTGAAATCGATCGTGTTCAAATGTTGTAGACACGTTTTTCACCAGCCTAGTGATGGGAAAACCCCAGTGAAAATGGCGCCATAGCGCTTTTGAAAATAATGGCCTCTTGAAGCGCCATTAAAAATTGTGCGCGTTAAAAAATTGGCGTCGTTTATTGAACCTCAATTTTCGCCAAAAATGGCGCCACAAAAAAGGCACCCTTCCTTGACTACACCAGTCAAACTGTCCAATAGCGATATGGAAAAATGCCAGGTGACGATGCTAATCAGAGTTGCGAAAACGTATTTACGTTTACCCGAAATACCCGGTTATTCGGGTATTTATACTTACGTTTACGTTTACGCTTTCCAAAAATACCGTTACGCTTTGTTACGTTTTCCTGGCACAATTACCCGGGTACCAGAGAAAACGTAAAAATATGCTACACGGAACCGTATTGTTTGACAAATACCGTATTTCCTCGAAATACCCCCCCCCCCCTCGAAATACCCCCCCCCCTCAAAATGGACACTATGAACTTATAACCCCCCCCCTCGAAATACCCCCCCCCTAATTTCGTGTATAGAGAACGTAAATGACAAAAGCTGCGGTTTGTCATCTGGGTAATGCAAAACACACGTTAAAAACGATGACTCTGTTATGTGAGAACAGTGATTATACGTCTACACACTTATACAAGTCTTTAGATTCTTATAAATGGCGATTTTTGTTGCATTTTCGACGTCTGCGTACGTTTCAGACGACAATTTAGTACTTGGTTTTCAAAAAATTCCTGGCGAAATAATAACCCCCCCCCCTCGAAATACCCCCCCCTCGTTTAACCCCCCCTCAAAATTCTCACTCTGAAACAATAAACCCCCCGGGGGTATTTCGAGGAAATACGGTATGATGTATTATGATGAGTTCAACATGTTCTAATGTTGAGGAGTAGTGATGGAAAAAGCGCCAGGACTTTGGCGCCAAGCGCCAATAGCGCCATGGCGCTTTTCCGAACCCCGGCGCCGAGCGCCAATGGCGCCAGAGCAAAATGGCGCCAAGCGCCAAAAGCGCCATGGCGCTTTTCTGGACAACGGCGCCAAGCGCCAATGGCGCCAGAGGATGTTGGCGCCAAGCGCCAATAGCGCCAGCGCCAAAATAAATTTTGCTTCTCATATATGCAGCCATGCTAATGCACTGCTATTAATTTGTTTTTGGCGCAATATATAAGTCAACTCCAGTCACTTTTGTTATTTTTGTTGTGATATTTTAGCTGGGTGTTTGGGCTAACTATAGCAAACCATCTGTAAAAAGTGCTAAGATTTTCACGTGTTTTTTAAAATTACATTTGGAATTAAGTAGTTTTCCCCTAAAATAATTTTCAAATGAAGTTTTCAATTTTTTGGAATACTTTCGATTTTTCTACTAGGATATTGCAGTTTCAAGTTTTGCTAGTCACTTTTGAACACAGGATTTTGAGGTTTCAAATTTTGGATTGCCATTGTTGGAATGGCTTCAGAAAGTGATTCCACACCCTGCAAAATCAAGTGTCAGATGTCAAGAAGTAAATGTGATGTAAAATGTCAATAAAAAAACAACAACTTATTTTGATTGAACTTTGACATTTCTCACATAACACTTAACAAAGTTGTATTTATGAAATTTTGGATGATGTTTATTACTTAACTTTACACTTTACAGGGTCCTTTGACCCTGCTTGAACAAAACTGCAAGGAACGAGCTCAGTATAGTGATTGAGCTAAAACCTATGTGAAAAGTGTTACCAGTCCGATGAATAGTCACATAAAGCCTTACATAATTCGGATTAGATGGGACAAGTGTTGAATACCCATGCAATCACAGGGACATTGTTAACAAAGTAATCAAGAATAGGGTATGTTGATCTTGGAATACACTGACAGTAGCACAGATACTTATGTAAATTAAATTTTACAGGTCTTTCTGCATAAAATAATAATGAATTTTTAGTACTTCTTGGCGCTTTTTTGGCGCTTTTTAAAACACTAGCGCCAAGCGCCAATGGCGCCACGACGTCATAGCGCCAAGCGCCAAAAGCGCCATGGCGCTTTTCCAAACCCCAGCGCCAAGCGCCAATGGCGCCACAGCAAAAAAGCGCCAAGCGCCAAAAGCGCCATGGCGCTTTTTGCTTTGGCGCTAGCGCCAGGCGCCAGCGCCATGGCGCTTTTCCATCACTATTGAGGAGTTCAAATTCCGCAATTGGAGAACTCAAACACCAATTTGCAAGTGAAAAGTAAAAAGTTGAAGGAAAGTATTTTTGTGAGGGAGAACTGAAATGCAAAAAAAAAGTCAAAAACATTTTAAGTGTTTTCTCATGACTGACCATTTGTCTTTTAACTTGTCATTTCACTTACAAATTTACTTTTCTTTCAATTTTTACTTGCCATTACTCCTCACTCAAAAATTTTTAGTTTTCATCTTACGGAACTGGCACCTTATGGCCCTACACCCAGTAGTTGACAACAACGCAAAATGTCAACTCCGATCCCAATTCAATATCCCAATCCCATCATTCTAAATATATATATATAAAATACAGGTAAGCAGGAAATGTTGTGGAGATCATATGAACATCCATATTGTTTAAAAAACATTGTGTTTTTGTATTCTCTGACAGCGGAAGCACTTAATATAATTTTTACGTTTACGTTTTATTTTACGTTTTCCCCGGTATTTTAAAAATACCTTACGTTTTAGTATTTATACTTTTGATTTTGAAAAGGTATTTACGTTTACGTTTACGTTTTCCAAAAATACCAGTATTTGTACAACTCTGGCTAATTTATTCGTTTTGTCACGCGTAAAATGGAAGTGACAAGTAAATCAACTACTAATCTGTCACTGCCACTTGTCAACACTTGACAAGTGTTTGTGTTATTTTTCAAATTTGAAATTTTCAAAATTATTGGCGCAGGGCGCCAAAAACTATGGCACTTTCCCAGCACAGCTATCGATGCTGAGTGAAGCCAGAATAAATAATTTTAGGATGCATAAAATTAGAAAATTTTTCCATGGGCGTCACTTATAAATGTAAACGCGTGCGCGTCTGTTTACACGGTGACTGAAAACCGTTAAAAACGCGATTTTTTACTCATGTTCACACTGTTATTCTCATGTGATTTGGTTTGACTTTTTCACACAATTCATATCGACAGTATTTTGCTCTTAAATACGTCACTTTCAATGTCGGTAAGTGAATAAATACTGTGATGCTATCTATCAGCGTTGATAACAACGATGGGTAAGTCTTCTGTAAACAAATATTTTCTGTGTTTTTAGTTTTTCAAAATTTAATACCTGTGTTTTGAGGGGTTTTTTTTTGTAAAAACTCGCATAAGTGTGAGTAACTCTGTGTTTATTTATGTGTTTTTGGTGAAAACTCGATTTTTTTCAAAATTTTAAACTCAAGTTTTAAATGCAGTTTTTCACCTCAATGCAGTGTTTCAATGCAAAAACAGCTGTTTTCTCATCAAAAATTACTTTGTGCATGGTCCCTATAAGATGTGCTGAAAAATGTGAATAGTCATGTACAATGTCAAATTTAATTTTTTAACTGGGTATTTTTGGTTACTAGTGATTATTTGGCATTTTTTATGATATTTTACAGTGACTGTGATTTATACCATATAAACTTCACTGTACTGTACCAACCTGCCTATCATTCAAATGTAAGAAAAAACACCACAAAAATCAACAACATAAATATCCACCAGAATTGTTAAAATACTGGTATTTTTGGAAAGTGTAAGTGTAAGCATAAATACACTTTCCAAATTTATGGAGTATGGATACCAAAAGTGTAAGGTATTTTAAAAATACCTAGGAAAGTGTAAAAAAAAATTTAGACAGAGCTCTCACTGTTGATCATTGATCAATTTATTTGTCATTTTCATGCATTATTTCACATTTTGCTGCCTTTTATGAAACATTTCAGACTGTAACAAGTACTGTAGTGGTATGAAGTGCCCTAATAATGGCACTTTTTCAGTGTTGATATTTTACTGATTAAGCAATGTGATACACACTGTTTAAATGCAAGAATGGACATGCAGCAAATGTCAATGCAAAAGCCAGTTGACTTTGTGTCCTACTGGTGAATTTCCATTGATCTTGTCCTTTTTACAAAAGTATGATGAAACTGTAGAATACCATGAGTAGTGATCAAAGGTTGGAGATCGAAGGATAGTTTGTACATTTGCCATATTTTCTACATTTAATGCATAACTGCATGTGTGCACTGTGCAGTTATTTTTTGTACATGACCCTATTTTATGCTTTCTCAAAAGAATAAAACAGGGCCATCTGAAAGAAAAAAATACACTTTCTGTACCCGGGTATTTTGCTCAGGAAAGTGTAAAAAAAGTGTATGGGTATTTTATGAAAGTGTAAGTGTAAGTGTAAATATAAATACCCATTTACCCAGGTATTTCAGGTTAGTGTAAATACACTTTCACAACTATGATATCCACATTAGGGTTCAAACGGGATCCCGATCCCGATCCCGGATCCCGTGAAATTCCGGGATTCAGCAGTCCCGATCCCGATCCCGATCCCGAAACCCCGATCCCGATCCCGATCCCGAAATCTCAAAAAGTGAATCACAATCCCGATCCCGGATCCTGTGAAATTCCGGGATTTAGCAGTCCCGATCCCGATCCCGAAACCCCAATCCCGATCCCGATCCCGATCCCAAAATCTCAAAAAGTGAATCCCGATCCTGATCCCGATCCTGAAAACTTTCAAATCCCGATCCTGATCCCGAGAATTTCCCAAGTCCGGGATCCCGATCCCGGAAAAAATAGTGGAAATTATAAAAAGTGAAAAAATGACATTTTTGCGTGCAAAAATGTAAACGCAAACCCCCAAATGTCCATTTTATGTCACTTTTCTGGCATCCAACAGTGTTTTGATACCTTTATGAACAACTGTGAATGCCAGAACAGTGATGAAAATCTCTATTCCTAGACCCAAATCCCAACCCAAATCCCGATCCCAAAAAAATGCCAATCCTGATCCCGATCCCGATCCCGTGACCCCAATCCCGGCCAATCCCGATCCCGATCCCGATCACGAAATCTCAAAATACCAATCCCGATCCTGATCCCGATCCCGAAACCCCAATCCCGATCCCGATCCCGATCCTGAAATCTCAAAAAGTGAATCCCGCCCCAGAAAAGTCAATCCCGTTTGAACCCTAATCCACATGGTCAACAAAATTGAATGCAGGGGTCTTCAATGGGGTGCTGGATGTAGCCCTATAAATTGGCCATCAATCTATTTATCTATCACTGTTTTTTAATATTGTTAGCTATCAATATCAAATTACTTGTGACCCATGATAAAACGCAAATTCCTTATTTTGTCCAGTTAAACACAGCACAGTATTCCTCAAATCCAACGAAAAAACTCAAAAAAAACTTTTCTGTTTCCGTGTTCTCCAATAAAAAACTCATTTGAGTTTTGGGTTTTTCAGAATTATTGAGTTTCCGTTTTTCTGTGTAAACCAAAGACACAGAAACTCGATGAGTTTCTGTGTTCAATTTCTGTGTTCAATTTCTGTGTTTTATCCATCGTTGGTTGATAAAGATAGGGTACTCTTTGAAAAGTATACCTGAATGTAATATTTCTTAATGTAAAAATACAGAAATCACAAAGTGAAATGTCTTTTTTGGAATAATGTTAAAGTACGTTTTTCGGGAAAATATAAAAAAACGGGTTCTAAAAAATTGTTACGTGTGAAGCAAGCGTAGAAGAACGTTTTGTATAAATGTGTAAAAACAAACACACGCTTTAAAAAAACACATGTATTGTTTTTGAACTAGCACTTAACTTATTAGGTAAACTAACGAAAATAGTGTTTTAAGATTTGAGTAATTGATACCTGTACCAATAAACACCTTGACATAAAATGGAAAACTGAAAAATTTCACTTTGTTTTTAGTGTAAGTTTCCAATGTCATCGCTGTCCATACAGCAAGTATTGTTTTTCCATTTAATCTAACTTTGTAAGAAAATAATGCTTACCTATAATAATAACTTACCATGCGTTTCTATGAAAGTAATGTCTGGGTTTAAATGTCATAGGTAGGTAGGTAGGTAGGTGGGTAGGTATATTTAAAATATTTCCTTCAAATAACCCACCCCAGGAATGAAACCCAATGGTCTGAGTGAGCTAGGAAAATATTCTTGTAATGAACCAGCCTCCATATATTTACCTACCCCTATTGAAAATATATATTGAGCACATAAATATATTTCTGATCAAAACTACATTTCGCGGAATGTGACATATTTGCACATTTACATAATCTAGGATACCTACACAAGGTGGTAAAAAATGGGTTGATTCATGCAATGACTACATTAACAATGACTGATTTACCTAGTTTTATACGGCCATTTTATTGCCATTTAGGCCTGACCCGATACTGATTGACTACAAATTTGTCGGGATTTCTTTACTTTAGAAGCTAGAAGTGAAACGTGAGACGACAAGTATACTCGGCGTACGTGATACTCTGCCCTCGCACTGATTTGTCTCGTGTTGGAAGCGTGCCAATGATTATTAAATCATGCGATTTCCGTAAAAATATTTAAAAAATTCATCGATGTGAATATGTGAATGAATAACATTATAACAACAATCAATTTTATCATTTTTTTATGAAACTCGGACGCGTTAACCATCGTTGGCACACTTCCAGCGGGAACCACGCGTGCAGGGTGCAAAGTAACCGGAGAATAAACAGTGAAAAAAGACAGTGGAAAGTGAAAAGAAAATGCTAAATGCCTTTTTGACTTTTTATGCCATTTCACGTGTAAACTTACAAACAATTTTTCACTTATTTTAATTTTCTCTTAATCTTTTACTACTCGCATAGAAATGTTTATTTTTAATTCAATTGTTGAATTCGCACCAGAAATTAGAACACAGTTCATAGTGCCTTTTCACTAATCACCAAGCAGCCATCACATTTCATATATTACATCAAATGATAAATGTACAGTTTTTATTGTAAATACCGTATTCGCTTGAATAGTTCCCCCTTGAATAATTCCCCCCTCGAATAATCCGCCCCTTCAAGACGAGTGAGGAAATAACAATTCATACCTCGAAAAATCCGCCCCTTGAAGACGACTGAGGAAATAATAATTCCCCCCTTGAATAATTCCCCCCTCGAATAATCCGCCCCTTCAAGACGAGTGAGGAAATAACAATTCATACCTCGAAAAATCCGCCCCTTTAAGACGACTGAGGAAATAATAATTCCCCCCTTGAATAATTCCCCCCTCGAATAATCCGCCCCTTTAAGACGAGTGAAGTATAACGATGGCAAACCCTCCAAAAAAAAGTATTTAAATCTTTAAGTGTTTTTTCCAAAATGAATTTTCGAATTTTCGAATTTTTCCTGAAATTAATTTTCGAATTTCGAATTTAATTTTCGAATTTATGAATTTTTGAATCGTTTTTGGCAATTTTCGAATTTTTTTGGCTGTTTTTCGAATTTTTTCAAATAATTTTCGAATTTTTTTAGAAAAATATTGAATCTGAAGCTTTAAACATGGAATTTGGACTGTTTTGGAAGTGGCTATACTCGGCAGACATGATAATCTACAAATAGATATGATTTATATGTTTGGCTGGCAGACAGCCAACTGAAAACTTGTTAACTGATTCACCACTCCACTCCCTTTCATCCTGACTCCAAACCAGTTCAGTCAGTTGTAAGTTCACTGCGGACTGCGGTTATGACGTCATGATGGAGTGTTACCTCCAGAAAAATGTAGGGTGTAATGTCGCCCGAGTATAGCACACTGAGCGTACTCAGTGCATACAGTGCTAACTTCACAAAATACAAGTACTTCTCAAACCAATACTCGAAACCACTCTTTTACTCCAGCGACATTACACCTACAATGATATCTACCATAACCCATCTGAATAAAAGAACAAAAATAAAAAAAATTCATCATTTTTATCAAAGCAATTTGATTTATATGATGAAATTTTTTCAATGTTTGTTCTTTTATTCAGATGGGATATGGTCAATTTCATTGTAAAGTGTAATGTCACTGGAGTATATATTTGATCACATCTTTTGTAATTATAAATACCGTATTTCCTCGAAATACCTCCCCCCCCCCTCGAAATACCTCCCACCCCTCGAAATACCCCCCCCCCCCCCCTCAAAATGAGCACTATGTATATGTGGTCCGGGAAATGCATAACAGACATTCAAAACACTTACTGTGTTACGTTAGAACATCGTTTCTACCATCTACATCCTTATATAAGGCTGTAAAAACTTATAAATGGTGGTTATTGTTGCAATTTTCACTTTTTTCTCTCAAAATTTCCACTCTGAAAAAATAAACCCCCTGGGGGTATTTAGAGGAAATACGGTATGTGCAGTTCCTATGTGCAGTCCCAGACACCTGTAAAATGCTCTGTGAAATGTCAAATGTTATACAAAGTGTCTTATATCATGGAAATGCTGTGGAAAATGGCAAATATGTTAGCCATTTTTCCAGGGCATTTTCATAACTTTTGACACTTTGCATGACATTTCACATTTTACAGGTCAGTTTACATTTCAACGTTTTTGGACGTTTTTTCTGTTTTGTTTCGCTTTTTCAGAAGCACCACGTATCAATTGTGGTTGTGTTTAGTACGTTGAACTTAAGAGTGTGTTTTGTTGCCTTGAATTGCCTGAAAAATTCGAAAATTATTTTCAAATTTTCGAATTTTTTGAAAAATAAATCGATTTTTAAGTGTTTTTTCTAGGGGTGAAATAAAAATTCGAAAATTATGGAAAAATTCGAAAATTCGAAAATGTTTTCGAATTTTCGAATCTTTTTTTGCCATCGTTAGTGAAGTAATAATAATTCCCCCCTTGAATAATCCCCCCTTTACAGATTTGATTGTATATGTTGTAAACTCGACGGACATTATAGAAGTCAATGGTCTAAGGAATTTTCGTACAACTGCGTATATTCGTAGTTGGCACACGTCCAAGTTACTGTTTGCGAGAATGTTACCAAATATGAAAGACGCATGATTTCCGTCAGCGTCAACAAAAATGACTGCGGAATGCGATTGAGCGACCGCAATTGGTCGCTAATGGCAGCCCACACACGAGTTGACACTTGTGTTGACTTAATTGCATTCCGCGGTCATTATCGTTGACGCGAACGGAAATCATGCGTTTTTTACTTCGTTCATATAAAACGCAACAGTAACTTGGACGCAGCGGTAAGTTCATACGTAATTTTTTGAATGAATTTGTCAGGACTGCGACGGTAAGATCTTACCTAAGACTAGGGTGTCAACAAAATTTTTTTACGGAAAACGGAAACGGAAACGGAAAAAAAATCTCAGCGGCCGGAAAACGGAACGGAAAACGGAAAAAAATTTGCACTTGGCGGAAAACGGAAACGGAAACGGAAAAAAAATTTCAGCGGCCGGAAAACGGAAAAATGGGCCGGAAAAACGGAAACGGAAAAATGAAATTTGCACAGAAGTGGAAAAAAATGATGAAATTTTGCCGGAAAATGGAAAAATTGCTGAAATTTTGTCAGAAGTAGAGAAAGTTTGCCTAATTTAAGAAAAACCTGCATGCAGGTTTGCCAGTTTGGCTCTCACTGTGGTAGCTTATAATCAACTATTGATTCTGCCACTTGTAATTTATGTCCCTGAAGCAACAACACAATATCATGTCAAAGAATAAAACATCAGCAATATCCAGCATTTAGCAAAATGATAACTGCAAAATCACACAAAAACTGCATTAGCCAACTGCAAATTTCACAAAGTGTAAGAATAATCGATTTGAGGCAGCAACTGATGTAGCAATAACATTTTCTCAGCAGTTTCTGCCTTCAAATTGCTACTGCGTTCATTGTAAAAACTGCCAGCAATGCTGAACAATTGTTCACATGGCACTGATGTTGCAGGGGGAGACAAAAACTTTTTTGCCAGTTTTGCCAACACTGGAAACCTTGCCTGATTCTGTTTCCAGTAGTCAAGCACTTCTGAGAATTTCGCTGCAGGATTGAGGTTCACTAACCGCCCAGTCTCAGCGCGCGTGCTCCAACCCAACTCCAACCCCTGCCAGTCCGCTACCCTTAAAACACGAAATGATTTTTTTAGTTTTTTTTTAAAATATTTTCATTTGATTTGGATACATAGAAATAGATCAGAAGCGGCACAAAACAGCTAAACTGCGAAATATGATAGGCAAAGGTGTTGTTTTAGTGAAGTGAAACAAAAAATACACTGGAAGAATAGCTAAAACACATTGTTGGCAAAATACTGGGGGGAAAAACCAAAAATTTAGCCAGAAAACGGAAAAAAGGCGGAAAACTGAAAATTTAGCCGGAAAACGGAAAATGAGCCGGAAAAACGGAAACGGAAAAAAAAGTAGCCGGAAAACGGAACGGAAAACGGAAAAAAAAATTTCAGCAGCCGGAAAACGGAACGGAAAACGGAAAAAAATTGCCTGCGGAAAACGGAAACGGAAAACGGAAAACGGAAATTTGACACCCTACCTAAGACCTAACAATCCGACGTTCTATAACGAGTTGTCTATCAAATTCACATCATTCTCGCATAAAAAGTCGGATTGAATCAAATGTATCATGAACCGAATGGAATTCATCCATTCAAGTTCGAATTAAAAAACACACGTCATTGGTAACGAAGGGCCGAATCACTGATTCGTTTCATGTCCGCCGAGTTTACCTAATTTTCACAAAAATGGCACGTTATTGTGTTTATAAACCATATTTCATGAAATGAGTTGATAGAGACAGGCTTGAAAATTTTGACGAAATAATAATTCCCCCTCTTGAATATAGTCCCCCCTCAAAAATATCTGACAAAATAATAACCCCCCAGGGGGGTTATTCAAGCAAATACGGTAGTAATCATCTCGCAGCACTTTGGGGGGGTAGCGTTTCATGGCGTCAGCAGGGGGGTGTTGCTACTCCGCGGCGAGCTCACTCTGAAAAAAGTGTTATATAGTGTGGATAGTCTATAACTTTAAGGGTTATAGAAGTGAGCTATTGTCTGCTTGAAGGTTACCCCCAAATAAAAATGACTCGGTGAAATATTGATGTAAAAAGGGTGAGGTGGCTCGATCGGGGCAGGCCTGATACGCACATCTGCCCGTTACGCACATCTGCCCGTTATGCACATCTGCCCGTTACGCACATCTGCTCGCTACGCACATCTGCCCGTTACGCACATTTGCCCGTTTTTTTCACTTGACACTTTTTCAAGTGATTTTCAGATATGAGTAAAGTGAAAAAAAGTTGCGCAATGACATTAGTGAACTTTTTTCACTCCACTCATATCTGAAAATCACTTGAAAATGTGTCAAGTGAAAAACAGTGAAAAATGGCTACCTACAAGTACCCCCGACAACCTGTTGGGCGACGGCCGTCGCACCAGCGTCCAGACTGCCCACAGGAGCGGAACTGTAGCCCGGCCTACAGTGGGTATTTACCGTATTTCTTCTAATAGAACGGCATACCTCCAATAGAACGGCACCTCCAACAGAAGGGCAGGTTTTGGCACATTTTTGCACTTACGAAAACAATAGAGCGGCAGCCTCCAATAGAACGGCACCTCCAATAGAACGGCATGTAGAAATGACGTTAGGCGAGCGCCAACCAAAGCAATATTTGAAAAATGGGTACCTAATGAGAACATTTCAGAAGGATTTCAGGAACAATGATTAAGGGGTTGTTTTCACATTTGGTGTTGTTTGAATTGACGCTTTGATGTTTAAATGTCCCTGTTGTTTCATTAAAAAACCCTATGATCAAATGAAAAATGTGTAAAAAATATAAGTGAGAAAAATAGAAGGGCAGCCTCCAATAGAACGGCACCTACAATAGAACGGCAGGTAAAAAAGTTGACGAAAAAATAGAACGGCGCTCTTCTATTAGAAGAAATACGGTACCAGAGTTGCAAAAGCGTATTTACGTTTACTCGAAAAATACATATACTCGAGTACTACGTTTACGTTTCCTTCACGAAACGACTGGTTCTATAGTTACGCGTACGTTTAGAACGTACGCGAGTACAGAAAACATATTTTAAGGAGTATTTACAAGCATTGCTGTTAACTTCAAAATGAGGAAACCTTGAAGAACATATTCATTTCAAGTTTCTAAGAAATACTAATCGAGAAAAACCCACATTCATGTCTTTCAGGGTAAAAATCGAAAGATCCTCAGGCACTTTTACATCTTCTGTTGCGAAAAATATAAATATTAACGTTTTCTGAGAGAAAAAAGGGTAACTTTTATGTTGTTGTTTTTTGTGAGAAAAAAACAATTCCTTTTACGTTTTCCTCGAAAGAAAAGTATTTGACCCACCTATTATTCAGTGGAAAAGTTTAAAAAAATTAGTTTACGTTTTCTGTACTCAGCAGTGAGTAAAATAAAAATACTATATGATTTCGTTTACTTTGACTACTCTGATTTAGAGTCAGAGACTAGAGAGGAAAAGTGTAGACCGATTGTAAATACGAGTGGAAACGTGAAGGAAAGTGACAAATCCTGTGGAAAAAGCGTTGAAGTAAAATTTTAGCGAATTTTTAATTGTCATCGATAGTCGCCAGCGCCATGGCCAGATACTCTATAGTTATACTCACACAACTCCACTCAAACCCACCTATCAGACAAGTGGTAGCACCTATAGATGTCGTAACCTACGCCCAGGATGAGTAGCACCTGCAACATTTCGTCGGCGCAGCTGCACAGGGGCTCGGAGTCCTCCACGCGGCAGGGGATCGTGTTAAACTGATGAAGTGATGGGGCGTTGAGATGTCTTTTGATGCCTGGGGTTGTGCTTTTATTGGATGTTTTTGGATGCGATTGCGTTTTGTGGTTTGTTTGTTTGTTTGCAATTTGCGCGATTGATGTGCGTTTTTCGTTTTTTTTTTGTTGTTTTTTTTTCATTGGAAGTGCACATGAGCTTTTTAAGTGATTGGTTTTGCATCCATTGCCGGGAAATCTCGCGATTTTGCATTTTCAAAATAACAAATGCCAAAAAATAAGATGTGTGAAAGTTCGCATTTTCAGAAAAACATATGTCAAAAAATAACCGGTGTGAAAGTTCGGCCTTTGGCAACTTCTTACCGTATTTCCTCGAATTACCCCCCGGGGGGTTTATTTTTGCAGAATGAAAAACAAGAAAAATGCAACAATAACCACCATTTATAAGTTTTTACAGCCTTATATAAGGATGTAGATGGTATAAACGATGTTCTAACGTAACACAGTAAGTGTTTTGAAGTCTGTTATGCATTTCCCGGACCACAAATTCATAGTGCCCATTTTGAGGGGGGTATTTCAAGGAAATACGTTAGTTATACCCGGCTGAGTATGCTTCCAAAACTACTGCTTAAAGTGCTTGCATACTTACGAACAGGATTCTTATGCACGCGGTTACACAAAAAAGATAATAAAAAAGGCGGAGTCGCGTACAAGCAACGGAGTTTTTTCCTGAAACGTTTTTTTAAATCTATCTTTGAATTTATCATTTGCTGATTTTATTAACAATGCCGCCACGATGGAGTGGAGTGTTTCCTTCAAAAAATTGCATAGCTTGCGGTCCGCGGGATATACGTTAAAAAAAAAGTCGGCGGACATTTCACCCTACAAAATCGGAGAGTTAGAATTCGCTCGTGAATAGAGCGAACAACGAAACTTGTGTCCCACGCGGACGCTAGAAATTGAAAAAGAAAATCATATTAAAAGAAAAATGGACGTTTCGCTGCGTCCGTGCGTGCCACGCCCTAGTGATCTACATGTTCAACGTTGCTCGTAAAGAATTTGACCGTTCAAACTACCGTTTTACCATACAAACTACCGTTTTTGTTTTTATTTTATCTTTTATTCGTTGGCTCCGTTCCAACAGAAGAGAACTTGGCAGCCGGCCAAAATGTTGAAATCCGCTATTAATATGAATAAAATAGGCTCACAATGGCTATATAACCATGTATATTGGTGGAAGGTGGAAATTGGCAAAGTGAAGCAAATTTTAACGATTTTTAGCTAACTTCCAGTTTTCACTCTCATTTGTATAATACACAACTGGTAACTGAGATAAGGGCCAAGTTTTCACACGTGACCCGATCTATTCCAATGGTTAAAATATTGCGTCACAATACCTAATGCCGTCATGCACTCTCCACTGGAGAGATTGACGCAAATGTTTGTAGGGCGATACGTCTGCCGACTTTACTAATATTTTGCGTGGCCAATGCTACATTTTATCTAGATAAAAGGTCGGTTAATCTCCGCATTGAAAACTCCCTGGAGAATGTATTTTCCCATTCGAAATTGCAAAAGCACAATGTTTGCTAGCGGTAAAACGGTAAACCGCACGGAGAAACGCCAAAGAACGCCATGGTTGAAAAGCGCCAGAGAAAATGGAGCTTGAAAGATATAAATATAAATCTCCTGAGATTTTTTTCAATGTTAATTGTCATGTAAATATTGAGCCAGGCGCCAATCGTCCCGCAAAGGGACACCAAGCACCAAACAGAGTTGTTAAGAGTACTGAACTTTTTTCAATGTATACGTAAACGTAAAGTATTTAGTTTTTACTCACCCCTTGACCTTGAGTACAGAAAACGTAAAGAAAATTTTTCGACTTTTACTCATGAGCAAACGTGAGTAAACGTACTTTTCCCCGCAGAAAACGTAAACGTGAGTACTTTTGAGAAATGTCGCCAAAATTTTCAAGAAATGTCACTCAAAATCAGTCATTTTAAGGTTTCTTTTGTGTTAACTAATTTTGCTGGTTGGCGAGCTTTTATCGCCTTTTATAACTTTTTGCATATTTTACGCAATTTTTGACTATATTTTTGGTTCTATACCCATTTTCGACTAGTTTCCCGTATTTTTAGCTCATTTTCTCCCCTTTTCCTTTCTATGCCTTTAAAAACATATATAAAAGATTATCTAAAATACGTTTTCTATACTCGAGTACTTTCAAAAAGAATACATAAAAGCGAGTACCAGAAATTTTTTCGGGGTAAACGTAAATGTATTTACTCTGTACTCGAGTAAAAGTAAATACGTTTTAACAACTCTGGCACCAAAACCACCCACACACAGGTACTTCGCGGACCACATGCTATGCATTTTTCTGGAGGAAACACTTCATCATGAAATGAAATCATCATTTATTAAAAAAGTGTTCCAAAAAAGGAAAAACCGTTCCGGAAAAAAAGGATTCGCCGCTTGTACACAACTCCGCCTTTTTTTCTTTTTCTTTTTGTGAAAGTGCGTAAATACTCAAGTATCCTAATCGCACGTTATAGACTAAGACATAAGTAATTTTGGGCGCATACTTTGCGGTCCGCCGGGTTTTTTTTGGGGCAGGCCTGATACGCACATCTGCCCGATACGCACATTTGCCCGTTTTTTTCACTTGACACTTTTTCAAGTGATTTTCAGGTATGAGTAAAGTGAAAAAAAGTTGCGCAATGACATTAGTGAACTTTTTTCACTTCACTCATATCTGAAAATCACCTGAAAATGTGTCAAGTGAAAAAAACGGTGAAAAATGGCTATTTTCACTGTGTTTTTTTTCATTTGACACATTTTCAAGTGATTTTCAGAGATGAGTGAAGTGAAAAAAGTTCAGTAATGTCATTGCGCAACTTTTTTCACTTTACTCATATCTGAAAATCACTTGAAAAAGTGTCAAGTGTGAAAAACGGGCAAATGTGCGTATCGGGCAGATGTGCGTATCAGTGCACCCCCGTTTTTTATACCTAGTTGCAATGGCGTCAGTGTCAACTGAGTTTTGTTGATGTGTCGCCAAACCGTACCAATATTGATCCTTTTCCACATTGTGTAGCAGCAATGGCACAATTCCATCACTAGCCAATATTATGCCATCGCTTTTTTATTTGTGTATGATGAATGTTACTTGTTTTTTACTTTTATTTCCCATGGGTTTTGCCCATTTTTTGTTGTGATTTGTGATAACTGTTACACTGTGAGGAGGAAAGTGTGAATATTTTTCGGCGTTTGTATGTTAGAGTTATTGCGCGAGACATTCGACTCTTATGTACATATGTACAAAATTAATTCAACCAATCAACTATTTATTTAGGTATTACCTAAATTTACTTACCACATATTTATTCTCTGCGGGAGTGAGGACACCAGACTAGTGATGGAAAAGCGCCATGGCGCTAGCGCCATAAAAAAAGCGCCATGCGTTCCGGCTCTTAACACTATTTTGCTCTAGCGCCATTGGCATTGGCGCTTGGCGCTGGGGTTCGGAAAAACTCCATATATTGAGGTTTTTGGCGCGTGACGCCATAGTCCTGGCGCTTTATCCATCACTTCAGCAAGCCTGTTTGCCTGTTTCTGAAGGAACACTCCATCATGAAGTCATCATGATAATTAAAATAAAAACTGTTTCAAAACGAAAGAGAAAAAAACGTTTGTCACTATCGTCCGACTCCGCCCTTTGTGAATATCTTTTTTTTGGTGAAAGTGCGTCCATAAGTATCCAGCTCGCGCATAATTGAGTCAGACATAGTTGTTAAAACGTATTTACGTTTACACAAAAAGTACGTATACTCGAGTACTGAGTAAATACGTTTACGTATACTTTGAAAAAGTACCTGTACTCGCTCTTACGTATACTTTTTAAAAGTACTCGAGTACAGAAAACGTATTTCAGATAGGCTTTACTATAGGCTTTAGGCAAGGCATAGGTAGATTGGAAAAAGGGAGAAAAAAATCGAAAAATACGAAAAAAATTGCCACATTAGCTGAAAATAGGCTAGATCAAATAGATAATAATAGATGAAATAGTGAATTTAAAGGTTAAATGGTCTAAATGTACGAAAATTAATGATTTTTGGTGAAAATTGGGACAAAATTCCTAAAAAATACTCACTTTTACGTTTTGTAGAGGGAAGTAATTTCACTTTTCTGGAGGGAAAAGTATTTTACTCACGTTTACTCACGAGTAAAAGTAAAATAAATTTACTTTACTTTTTTAGTACTCTAGTGAGTAAAAATCAATACTTTACGTTTACGTATACTTTGAAAAAAGTTCGGTACTTTTCACAACTCTGGAGTCAGACACAAGTACTTTTGGACGCATACTTTGCGGTCAGCCAAGTCTGTGCGTGCGTAGTCTAGCCAACATACACATGCTATCAATTTGGTGCCACATAGCGTTAAGCGGAAGTATTTACCGTATTATCGCGAATAGCCCCCCACCTCGAATTGCCCCAGTGTCCATCAGGTGCCAATCCCAAGCCCTGTAAAGTGTAAAGTAAAGTGTCAAATGTAAAGTCAAATGCAAAGTCAAATGCAAAGTCAAATGTCAATTGTCATGCAACATTCAGTAATAAAATCTTTTCTTTTTTGTTTTGATTGACACTTTACTTTGCATTTGACTTTACATTTGACACCTTACTTTACACTTTACAGGGCTTGGAACTACCCCCAGGTGACGGTAAAGCCCCCTTGAATACTCCTCCATAATCCGAGAATGAGTTCAAACATTATACTCAGTTTGAAAAACTTCTCAGTGTAAATGTACACTGGGTGGTTATTAGAGCGTATACGGTATCTCATTTAGATGCATTTAAAATGACAAGCGAAACTGTAGTGAATTGAACTCATTTCAGTTTACTATGTAGTCCAGCAGAGTTGTTAATAGTACTGCACTTTTTCAAAGTAGACGTAAACGTTAAAGTATTTTAATTTTACCCACCCCTGAGTACAGAAAACGTAAATAATTTTTTTTCCACTGCATAAATATTGAGTGAACGTAAATACCCATATGTTTACTTGGGGGAACATAAAAGCGAATATTTTTTGAGTTAACTAGGGGACATAAAGTGGGTAAAAGTAAGAGTGACAGTAGTCACTTTCCCTTCCCACTGCAACTTTAATCATTTGAGCTGTGCTTTTTGCGGCCATTTCAATTCATTTGAGTCATTTTTTTTTATGTAATCATTTTTTCATTTATTTATTTATGAAATCAGTCATTTTTCGTTTTCGTTTTTTTCTGTACTCACGTATAGTGATGGAAAATGCACCAGAACTTTGGCGCCAAGCGCCATGGCGCTTTTTCAAACCCAAACGCCAAGCGCCAATGGCGCCAGAGCAAAATAGCGCCAAGCGCCAGAAGCGCCATGGCGCTTTTCCATCACTACTCGCGTACATAAAAAAATTACGCGTAGAGGCGAGTACAGGTATTTTTGTGGATGATACATTTTTACGTTTTTACTCATTACTTGAGTATACGTATTTTTCGAGTAAACGTAAATACGTTTTAACACATGTATTTAGCGGGTGTTTGGTGGTGGAAAGCGCACTTTTTGTATGTTCTATTTAGGTAGTTTCATGGTATTGTACCGTATTTGCTTGAATAAATCCCCCCTTGAATAATTCCCCCCCCCCCCCTCGAATAATCCCCCCCCCCTGTAAGATGAGTGAGGAAAAAATAATTCCCCCCTTGTATAATCCCCCCCTCAAAAAAGTCTGACGAAATAATAATCCCCAGGGGGATTATTCAAGCAAATACGGTATTTACCTTTAGTGAGGCTAAAAAATGACACATAAAAAGTGCACTGAAATCAGTTGAGCTGATATCGCATGTAAACCATTTTAGAACACAAATTGAAAATGTGCCAATCTGTCCTAACCACTTGTGACATTTCCAACATACATAATGTTTAACAGAATATGAAAACTAATAGTGCATGTAAATTTTTTTCAATATTACTTATTAATTATAAGATTAATGGACAATTACTGAGTTAACTGAAGGTTATAAAGTGTGTTACCGTGTTTTGATGATTAAAATCACATGATTGAAGATTGAAGATGATTGAAGTTTATGCACCAAACTAATTTAGTCATAGAGATAGCAAATGTAATGTGACGAGAGAAAGTCTAATTTATGTTTTTTTATTCGATTTGGTAACTGCGGTTAGCGTTCCAAAAATATTCTGAGATTAAAATTTTTTAAATATACCGTATGATCTCGAAATACCCCCATGGGGGTTTATTATTTCGCCAGCAAAATTCGAGGGGGGGGGGGCTGCAATGCAAATTTGAGCTGCAACGCAAATTAGCAGTAATAAATACATCATGTAGATTGCATCATTGATGTATTAGGTTGTAAACTAATGAAGTGTCTTTTTTCGATTTCATACAAATATACATTTGTGCATCCCACATTCTTTTGTACGTTGACCGATTTTGATGCCATTTGAGTATGTTGGGGTTTGGGGTCTGGGCTATGAAGAAATGTTTTTGTTTCCTCGAATAATCCCCCAGTCCCGAGATAAGGGGGGTCTATAAGAAGGTGGTCATTTTGCATGGCCGATCTACACATTCACTTTGAACCTTACTCACTCAGCCATTTCTGGGCCAATTTGGATCGTTCGACACTTAAAATGATCAGCACAATCAGTAGATTCCATTTTTGTGGTCGGATTAGTGATGTCTAAATTACGTATGCCGATTTGACCCAGTTTTTAAACACCAAAAATAAATTTTTCTAAACATGCTATCATATACTTTAGACAATGGGGATTCATATACCAAAAAAATTATTTCAATATCTCTTTCCAATCAAAAGTAATAGGACTTTAAACTTCCGCCTCCCATACATGTAAATAACTAGTCAAGAACGATGAATACAGATAACCTGAGTATAAAAATGAAACTTACAGGTTTTTCTGATCATTTTAAGTGTTCATTGGCGGAAATTGGCTGAGAAATGGCCGAGATATGGATTTCTGAAGTCACATGCATTTGCTCGTCATGCAGATTTTTCTATTTACTGTTGGGAGGCGAATGTTTAAAGTGATATAACTTTTGACTGGAGAGAGATATTGAAATAATTTTTGGGCCAGATTTATTCTTTTTGTCTATAGTATATGATAGCAACTTCAAAAAAATCGTCTTGAAAAATTATAATTACGATTATTTTTCATGTTCAAAAACCGGGTCAAATCGGCATACGGGATCAAGACATCACTAACTCGACTACAAAAATTGAATATGCGGATTGTCCTGGTTTTTTTAAGTGTTGAACGATCCGAATCGGCCCAGAAATGGCTGAGTTATTAAGCTTCAAAGTCAATGTGCATATTGGCTCTGTAAAATGACCACCTTTTTATAGACCCCCCTTATCTCGGGACTGGGGGATTATTTGAGCAAACAAAAACATTTCATCATAGCCCAGACCCCAAACCACAACATACTCAAATGGCATCAAAATCGGTCAACGTACAAAAGAATGGAAAGCACAAATGTATATTTGTATGAGATGGCGAAAAAAGACACTTCATTAGTTTACAACCTAATACATCATTCCGGAGTGGGGGTATTTCGAGGGGGGTATTGTTTCCCCAGCCCATTTTGTGGGGGGGGGGGTAATTAGAGGGGAGGGGGTATGTCAAGGGGGGATAATTCGAGGTAATACGGTAAGAACCGTATTTCCTCGAAATACCCCCCCCCCCTCAAAATGGGCACTAAAGTATTATCTCGAATTACCCCCCCCCCCTTGAATTAACCCCTGAATAAATTAATATTAATTAATTAATATTATTTTTATACATCTGAGTATGGGTAATCTCCGAAAATTTCTGGTGAAATAATAGACCCCCCCTCGAATAATCCCCCCCTTCAAATTTTGCTGGCGAAATAATAAACCCCCTGGGGGTATTTCGAGGTAATACGGTATGTATTTGTGGTCTGGGAAATGCATAACAGACGTTCAAAACACTTACTGTGTTACGTTAGAACATCGTTTATACCATCTACATCCTTTTATAAGGCTGTAGAAACTTATAAATGGTGGTTATTGTTGCATTTTTCACTTTTTTTTCTTAAAATTTCCACTCTGAAAAAATAAACCCCCTGGGGGTATTTCGAAGAAATACGGTATAAAGAAATCATACTTTTATTTTAATTGTCTCTAGGTTTTTCCGAAGAAATTAAATTATATTTACCTATTTTATGAGAAGAAAAAAACTCTGCTTCACATTTTTTATATTTATTTTCTCCGCGTTTTTCAGGGAGATTTGATAATAATTTTTGTTTGAGAGATCTTTTTCAATTATATTTTCTGAAAAAAACCCCTATTTTTGTAACGCTAACTGCGGTTACTTTCATTGTAAAGCGTGCGGTCAGTGGACGTGGATAAGTGGATGCTGTTTAAATAATTTTTGCTATTTGCTTGTCAGGTTTTAACCACCATTTATCACTGTTCTAAAATTTCACTTGATTGATTCATGGTTATTTACACTGGTTTGAGCAATGTTTGAATAACAGAAAATGCTTTTTATTCCAAATGAAATATGATATCCTAAATGCGTTTTATTCATCTGAAAGTAACTTCTGTTTTGGCTGCAACTTTTTCAGTTCCAACTATAAATTTTTGAGTATTTTGATTTTTGGATGGCAACTCAATTTGAAGTCGACTTTCCAATACACAAAATGTCATTTTGTAATGAAGCATTCAGTCAGGCGGCACTCTCACATAATTGCCGCAATTTAGAATGCGTTTTCAATTTCCATTTACCGTATTTCCTCGAATTACCCCCCGGGGGTTTATTTTTTCAGAGTGAAAGTTTTGAGAGAAAAACGTGAAAAATGCAACAATAACCACCATTTATAAGTTTTTACAGCCTTATATAAGGGTGTAGATGGTATAAACGATGTTCTAACGTAACACAGTAAGTGTTTTGAATGTCTGTTATGCATTTCCCGGACCACAAATTCATAGTGCCCATGTTGAGGGGGGGGGTATTTCGAGGGGGGGATACGGTAAACTATGGACATCAAAAAAAAATTTCATTCTACCTTATTGCTTTTTATTTGCATACATCATTATACATTCTATGACCATGGGAATGTATGAAATGTTTTTGTTCACTATGATATTAAGGGATATTTACCTAGGTTTACCCAATGCCATTTTTTTGAAGAACGCCCACACTAGTAAATATTGAGTAAAATACAGTAGTATTATTTATTGTAGGTATACACTAGCAACGGAATAGCGCCATGGCGCTGGCGCCATTTACCTAATCACACCAGAGGGCGCCAGCGCCATGGAGCCATTGGCGCTTGGCGGCAGAGTTGTTGAAAGTACCAAACTTTTTTCAAAGTATACGTATACGTAAAGTATTTATTTTTTACTCACCCCTTGAGTACAGAAAACGTAAAGTAAATTTGTTTTACTTTTACTCATGAGTAAACGTGAGTAAACGTACTTTTCCCCACAGAAAACGAAACGTGAGTACTTTTGAGAAATGTCGCCAAAATTTTCGAGAAATGTCACTCAAAATCAGTCATTTTCATAACTTTTTGCCTATTTTACGCAATTTTTGACTATATTTTTGGTTCTATACCTAAAGTCGGCGGACATTTCACCCTACAAAATCGGAGAGTTAGAATTCGCTTGTGAATAGAGCGAACAACGAAACTTGTGTCCCACGCGGACGCTAGAAATTGAAAAAGAAAATCATATTAAAAGAAAAATGGACGTTTCGCTGCGTCCGTGCGTGCCACGCCCTAGTTATCTACATTTTCAACGTTGCTCGTAAAGAATTTGACCGTTCAAACTACCGTTTTACCGTTCAAACTACCGTTTTTGTTTTTATATTATTTTTCATTCGTTGGCTACGTTCCAACAGAAGAGAACTTGGCAGCCGGCCAAAATTTCGAAATCCGCTATTAATATGAATAAAATAGGCTCACAATAGCTATATAACCATGTATAAAAACAAAAATAGCGATTATGAATGTGGAAATTGGCAAAGCGAAGCAAACTTTAACGATTTTTAGCTAACTTTCAGTTTTCACTCTCATTTGTATAATACGCAACTGGTAACTGGGATAAGGGCCAAGTTTTCATACGTGACCCGATCTATTCCAATCGTTAAAAGATTGCGTCACAATTTCTAATGCCGTCATGCACTCTCCACTGGAGAGATTGACGCAAATGTTTGTAGGGCGATACGTCTGCCAACTTTACCTATTTTCGACTAGTTTTTTAGTCCCATATTTTGGTCCCATATTTTTAGCTCATTTTCCCCCTTTTTCCCTTCTATGCCTTCAAAAACCTTTATAAAAGACAATCTAAAATACGTTTTCTGTACTCGAGTACTTTCAAAAAGTATACGTAAAAGCGAGTACCAGAACTTTTTTCGGAGGAAACGTAAACGTATTTACTCTGTACTCGAGTATACGTATTTATCGAGTAAAAGTAAATACGTTTTAACAACTATGCTTGGCGGCTGATGCCATTTTTTCGAGTGGCGTCTGATGCTAATTTTTAGAATGGCGCCGTGGCGCCATTTTCGATATGCGCCATTTTTTTCTGGCACTTTTCCAACACTAGTCCAGCAATTGCGGCAACTGATAAATCTGTTTCAAACACATTTTAGTTTACCAGGATCGATCATTTTCCCTCTCCATCGACAGCAGTTGACCAATCGACGCTTATTCCAGAATACCTAGGTAGGTATACTCGGCGGACATCACACTTAGTATACTCCGGTTACTTTACACCTTGGACACGTGGTTCCCGCTGGAAGTGTGCCAACGATGGTTAACGCGTGCGAGTTTCATAAAGAGGTGACAAAATTGATTTTTGTGATAATGTTATTCATTAGCATATTCACACCGATGTATTTTTCCATATTTTCACGGAAACGGCATGTTTTAATAATCATTGGCACGCTTCCAACAGGAGACATAAATCAGTGCGATGGCAGAGTATCATGTTCGCCGAGTATATGGAAACCTACCATAACCCATCTGAATATGAACCAAAACTTATACGTTTTTTCATCATAATATTTCGTTTTTACTACTTACAAAATTGATCACAAGTTTTTATTCATTAAATTATGGTAGGATTCTGCGCATACTTTGCAGTCCGCCGAGTATACTTAGATGCGTTCATTTCGAGATTTTGAGCGTAAACTAGTTTGTCATTTCGTTCTCACGTTTTAAATGGTATTTGATAGTCTTTGTGCTACTATAATTGGGTTTTTTCTTCACCTGATGACGAGCTTTTAATGCCTATCCGTACATTCCGGATGGTTTTTATAAAAGTGGTTTTTCAAATTTCACATAAATACATAAATATAAATATAGGTAACTTAGGTATTCACATAAAAATAAATATTTATGTCAGTCACGTAGAGAAAATGCCAATATTGTAATTTTGAGCAATTTATTTACTACCATATTCTTTCGAATAGTACACCTGTCATAGAGAATTGGCATAAAAATACAAATAATCCAACCTCTTGAATAATGATTAATTAGTAGGTATTTATGGCCAAAATTCTGGAGACGGAAAAATATGACACTAGGTTTGTGGGAAATTTGGCACACGAAATGTGTTACCGATTTATGTTCTCATCAATCTATGCTTTTCGGCGGACTTAAAATTCTCTGCGTGCACGCGCACATATTTATGTCTCACGTTGGAAGCGTGCCAACGATGCTTAAAGCACGCGTTTTTGTTTTTAAAAAAAGTTTCGTAAATTTTTGCAATTCTAGCAACTCACAGTTTTTACAGATAAAAAACACCATATTTATTAAAATCAGTTTCTAGAAAATGAATATTCTATCAATCATATTCTATTTATCAATCTCTGCAAAATATGTATCATCTTCAAAAATTGGCCATCTAAAACTGGATGATTTAACAAAAACAAGAGAGCAAATTTTGACTCATGATTTATTTCATAAAAAAAGATATGACAAGAGAATCAGGCCTGCAACACCATATTTGGAACCAGTAGAAATCACATTTAGATTGGATTTATATCAAATTTTGGAGGTGGTTGGTTTGAATTTTTGGCTATTTGCCAGCGGTTTTTTATTCTTTATTTAATCTTTAATGTGTTTTTTAGCTAAGTTAGGGGTGGGTTCAGGGGATAGAAGCTAAAATTTTTGCCTTGTGATAGATACATAATATTTATACCTATCTAGATAAATAACTTTTTGCCCATTTTCTCTTTCAAAATCACAAGTTCATGTGTCATTTGCATATTTTCAGCCATTTTTGGCGATAAATGTGCTTTTGTACTATTTTTTAAAACTAAATTTCCTTATTTTTACACCCATTTTCCTAATTTTCTGCCTTCTACACAGTGCTGAGTAATTTCATTATTCACTTTTCAGAATGAGCCACAACAATCACTCACAATAAATGCTTGGGTAGAAGAGGTATGTAAAAATGCTTCTGAAAAATTGCTCAATTTTGTCAGACAAATCATTTTCTGTTATGTTTTTAAGGACTGGTATGACATGAATCTCTATTGGGACCCTGAAAAATATGACAACTTGACAGAGTTGACAATTCCACATGACAATATTTGGTTGCCAGATACAGTGCTCTATAACAGCATAACTATGAAAGATGATGATGTTAGGAGATTATTGAATGCAAGGATCAAATCAGGTCTGAAAGTTTTTGATATTTTAGGTATGACTTGAAAAATAATCAATGAATTCTAATCTCAGATGTGACAAGGAAAAGTGCAAGAGTGGAAGTTATGTACCCAACAATCTATACATTCTCCTGCAGATTGAATATTTTGAGTTTTCCATTTGATACTCAGAATTGCTCCCTGTGGTTTGGATCTTGGACTCATGATGCCTCAGAGCTGGATTATTTTGCAAAGGTTTTGCTTTTAATTGGATTTATTTTTAACAGTGTTGTGGCAAAGAATTTTCTTGGCAATTTGGCAATTTTCTTGTATTTTTAATTCCATAAAAATGAATGCCACCTTCAGCACGGTGCAAATGGTGGACTTGCAAACTATCTACCTAATGAAGGATGGCTATTGGTATCATTCACAAGTAATTTTTTTGTTTTATTTTTCCCAGTAAATTTAATATCAGATCAAACATTCTGACATTTCAATATTTTTCAGCCAAAAGGCACCAATTCAACTATTCCTGCTGTCCAAATCCATACACAAACATAGAATTTTCCCTGTGCATTCAAAGAAAGCCACTATTTTACATAGTGAATTTGATTGTGCCTACTTGCATCATCACAATGATATCATTGGTTGGATTTTTTACCCCATCAAATGCTGATGGGGAAAGGAATGAAAAAATGACTTTGGGGATTACAACTTTATTGTCTATGAGCATTTTATTGCTTATGATTTCAGATCAGGTGGGTGGTAGGGGGATTAGCTTGCTATTATTTTTAGTGTAATTAAGAAGATAAAACAGTAAATTGCGAAAATGGAGTCAATGTTTCTTTCAGTGGCATATGCCTATTGTTGGTTTTCATTCTACAATCACACAATTGGTTTACCTTTACTCATCAGGGGGCATTCCCACACCCTGTAAAGTGTAAAGTCAAGTGTCAAATGTCATGCAAAATGTCAAAAGTTCCAAAATATAATCTTTTCATATTTATTTTGATTGATAGTTTCATGACATTTGACAATTGACATAAAACTTGACAGGGTGTGGGACTGCACCCAGGTGGGGCTTCTGTACTCAGATGTTATAACATGACTACACCCTGCCAATTAATGTGATTCTCAGATCCCTACAACATCTAATTATGTTCCACTAATTGGGCAGTTTTATTTAACAATGATAGTCCTTATATCATTTGGCACTTTGGTATCATCCATGGTTATAGTTTTGCAAAGGCATGGAGAAATGGGCAAAAGATTGTCACCAGTGATGGTCAAAATTGTCAATGCTTTAGGCTGCATTCTGTTTGTTGAGAGGCCAGAGCATTTGAAAATGGAAGAAGGTTTTTTTATTTTTCTTTGCTGAAAAATGCAGTTCATAGTAAATAGATATCCCATGTAGTACTATCTGTCTTAAATGTGCAAAATATTTGACTATTGTGTGCAACATTTTCCTACCACAAAATAGCATGGTTATGAACTACACTTGAACCTTATTTACAAAAAAAGCAACTCAAATTTATCCCATTTAAAACAGGAGATTTCAGCTGTTTTGATTGGTGGAGTGTGAAAGGTTTTTCAAAAAGTGACCTGCCAATGGATAGTGTCAAGCATGCTCCTCTAGTATCCCCAGAGCAATTTGACATCACTCAAAGGGACAATGGACAAAGTTGTGGTAAAAACTTGACATTTAGACTTTTTACATCTGGAAGCAGCTATTCATATTTACAATGTCAATTTCTTTGCAGATCCTGTTTTGGTGCCCCTGGTGTCAAACACAAGCAATTCATCAGTAGGTAGTTCTGGCAAAAAACTCAAAAATGCCGCCATGAAACCAAATCATTCAAGGCAATCATACAGCAAAAATAGTACCATTTTGATGGCACTGGAAGAATGGCGCTGGCTGGCAACTGTAGTTGAAAGATGTGCCTTGATAACATTCCTATGTACACTCTTTTTTCTCTCCATTGGCTTTTTGTTCCATGGTTGGCACAATGCCAAATTGGTGGTGGAACAACATGGAATGCAGGGATGATAAAAACTATTATTGATGTTATTGCAGCTTAACATTACATATAAATATTTATTTAAACCAACGTCCTGCTTCAGTGTTTGAGTAGAAAAATATAAAAAAATTGAGGCATCAACATCTATGAGTTGGTAAGTCCAAAAAAGTGCACTTTGACAAAACCACATTTAAAAGTTCAAGTTCCATTTTCTGTGAGTAATGATGTCCAATGGGTCTGATTACTGATACTTTTAAAAAGTGACTGAAGCTTTTTTAAAGTGATCAGTTTTTGGTATCTGTTCTCATCTCAATATACATACCATGGGAGCAGTGGCTATCCCACAAAATGCATTCTAATAAATGCAAAAGGAATCCATCAAGAAGTCCAAAAAACAAGCGGACTTATCAATGTATTGCTAGATTTTTTTGTGAATTCTTTCACAAGTGTCAGAATTTTGACACTTGAAGGGACAAGAAAAATTGTAAAATTTATGGAAAATATCAAAATTGAGCTTCCAAAATGCAATTTCCAGGTCTAACTCAATTTTGTCAATTTGGATTTATCAACCTTAAGAAATAGATAATTGTCCAGATCTCATTCATCACTGTGTTGTTTTGTTTTGAACAGTATATATGTATTCACTGTATTTGTCACAACATACTTGGTTATGCTGGCACAGCGTTTAAGCATGTGACTGTATTTAAGCATGGTTGTGAATAGAAACATTAGAATACTCATCCCATGTTTTGAATAGCTATTACATAGGTAAATACATAATGTTGTACACTTGTAAACGTTTTCTGTGAGCACATACTTAAAATACCTAAACTTACCATATCTGCTTGAATAATTCCCCATCTTGGATAATTCAGCCATATGACGAGTGAGGTAAAACTAATCCCCTTGAAATAAATATAATTCCACCTTTTGGCATATTATAATTTTTTGTTAATAATGCATGAGCATGATTTATGAGTTGAAAGAAAAATGTTTGAAAATTTTGTCAAAATAACAATCTGCCCTCAACTCTCAAGTACCGTATTTCCTAGATTTTATTAAGATGCCAGCAAATTTTGAGGGGGTGAATTCGAGGGGATTATTCAAGGTGGAGCAGTTATTTTTCGCCAGAATTTTTCAAATACCACATACTCTTTACACTGAATTCTGGTGGGGTATTTCGAGGGGTTTATTTTTCCCCATGTCGCTCAGACATACCTGGGGTACTTCAAGGGGGGGTTCAATTCGAGGGGAGTTAATTCTAGGAAATATGGTAGTTACCCCTCAAAAAAATTGAACGAATAGTAATCACCCGGGAGAACTATTCTAGCAAATAAGGTATGTATTTTTTACAATGTCATGTGTAGACGAATATTTTATCAAAAGTCATAAACATGTACCTAGCAGAGTTGCGCTTATACGCTATACGAGTATATACGCTTACCCGAAATACCGGGTATTTGGGTATTTATACTTACGCTTACGCTTACGCTTTTACAAAATACCCTTACGCTTTGTTACGCTTTCCCAGCCAAAATACCCGGGTACAGAAAGCGTAAAAATTATTTGCGCAGGACCGTGTTTATATAGCTTTTTGAGAAAGCATCAAACAGGGTCATATATAGTTGGCAGAGTGAAAAGTACTTATTCATCCAGAATAATTATGTCGATAATGGCACGAGTGGGAAATTGCAGACAGTTACGCAAGAAAGAGAAATATTTAAAGAATAAAAAGGTGGAGTTGTGCACGAGCAACTAATTTTTTCCTAATAAAAATACGTTTTGTAGGAACAACATTGATTGTATTAATGATGATTATCATGACGGAGTGTTTCCTCCGAAAAATAAATGGTCCGCAGAAAATACAAAAAAATGTGCACATGAGTTTTTCACGGAAAAAATGGGGGCATAAACATGTATATATGAAAAATGTTCAACTGTATTCAATTTGTATTTTATTTTTTGAAATTTTGGTGCTTGTAAAATGAAGTTCAATGATGATGCCAGTGACATCGAATCGACAGCACAAAGTCAGAGTTATGTGAAGGATGAATAAACATTGACTTGTGTGATGCTACTGCTGAAATTATGCATGAAAATGATTTATTACCTCATCAAAAGTGAAAACAATGGTGTTTTCTGTTGCTCAACAGCGAGAGCACTTTCAAAAAAAAAATTACGCTTACGCTTTATTTTACGCTTTCCTAGGTATTTTAAAAATACCTTACGCTTACAGTATCCATACTCGAAATTTGGAAAGTGTATTTACGCTTACGCTTACGCTTTCCAAAAATACCGGTATTTTAACAACTCTGGTACCTAGTGTGTACAAGTACCGTATTTTCTTGAAATACCCCCAGGGGGTTTATTTTTTCAGAGTGGAAATTTTGTAGGGGGGTATTTCGAGGGGGGCTTATTCGAGGGTTGGGGGGGTTATTATTTCGTCAGTAATTTTCACGAAATTCATAGTAAAGTGTACGCTTTTATAAACCCAAAACAGGTAATCAACGTGTCCAAATAGGGTATCCAAACTAGTACAAGTGTAGCTGCGATGCAAACTGGACCAATGTATACATAATGTACATTGCATACATAACGTACATAATTCCAGACAGGGGTATTTCGAGGGGGGGGGTTATTTTTTTCCCATGTCAAAAACACCTGGGGGTATTTCGAGGGGGGGTTGATTCAAAGGCAGGGGGGGGGGGGTTATTCGAGGAAATACGGTAGCTGTAAAAGTCTGACGGCGTTTTTAGGCCTCTATATTCATTCATCTTGGTAATATGCATTTTTACGTTCGTAGAATAAATTATCAATTTGGTTACAAAACATTGTGTATATGAATAAACTTATGTCAGCAAAAAAACACATTGCAATATCGTATACAATATTTTTACAGCATTTGCTCTGGGTATAAAATGATTGCCACACCATTCCAAATACTTTTACAGATGATCACAAAGTGCGTAAACAAATGCGTTGCTCGAATGAACGTTGTGTCGGGCTGAATTATTTTTGGGATGGAACTTGCGTCGGATCGCGGACATTATATGAAGTTGGCATAATTCCAATTTCGTGTTTGGATACGCTTACCTATTGATAAACGAGAGCAAAAGACGCATAATGCCCGCATAATATGATTATCCGATCCGAAATAGTCGCTAATGGCGGCCGACACACTAGCATGCTGCGCCGGTCCGCCGTCGTCTATGTCTTCATACAAACGTAGGTATCCAAAAATGCTTTTGGAATGATGCCAACTTTATGTCCGTCTCCACTTCCCTTGCGTCGCCACGGAAAAAAGTGTCGCTTGTACTCAAACGCACACGTTTTAAATAAGACGTCATAAAATTGGTTTCCAAATTTCGTTGGTTTTTCAAATTTATGCAGTCTTATTCTCATTGATAATTTTTTTTGTAAAACCTAATAAAATATTACCTTAAGAAATAGAAAATGTAGTACTTCCGTAAAGTTATGTTCATCACATTCTGCTAATTATCGTTCAATCTGATACTTATGTTCAGACTCGACAGAAAAAGAAAAACCGTCCTAATTTATCAATAATTTGTAAATTTCTCCGATTTCGGTCTAGTTTTGCAGTTTTAATCTTAAAACGTCACTTTAAACGTCAAGATGTCATTTTATACTTGCGGCCCCAGTGAATGCCTGGTTGTCAGCGGTTAGTGCATATAAATTTTATCATTAGATCAAATGGCTCCAAAATGTGTGTGTCTGTGTAATGAGTCACGAACATGTTTTCGAGGGACATTGGAAAGTAATAGTCCAGAGGGGAACCATGCCGTATGAGGACTTGGCGCGACGCCAACAGATTTGGTGAACACCCGATTTAGTGAACATAAAACACTATTGTGACGATAAAACAGCACGAACGTTGGAGCAAATACACTGCCCATTCATTGACACTAGTTGACACAAGTTGTCAACTCAGATTTCGGCTTCACGTGTCGCAGATGCTCCAAATGCACATGCGGCAACGTTGAAAAGTTTTGAAAAGGTAACGGAGATTGCTCTGCGACACGCGAAGCCGAAATCTTGAGTTGACACAGATAGGGATGGCCAGCGCTTTTTTTCAAGCGCTTTTTTTTAAAAAAACGCCGCTTTTTTTTTAAAAAAAGCGCAAGGGTCCCAGCGCTTTTTTTTAAAAAAAAGCGCTGGCAAAATTTTTTGTACTTGTGCACTAGGTATTTTGCAATTTTGTCACGCGCGAGCGCGCAATTTCACATGCAAATTGCCATTGGTGGTTGTTTTCATTGGTTTTGTGGCATTTTTAGTGCCATTGCTTCTATTCCTGCATGGTATCATGTAATAATAAGTTGTGATATGTCAGTCTAGTATATAATATCCAGCCAATGTGCTCCCACATACTTCTACAGAGTGTAACTAGGGTTGGAAAAAAAACGTTTTTTTTTAACTCGATGTTTTTTTTAAAAAAAAAAACGTTTTTTTTTAATAAAAAACGTTTTTTTTTAAAAGCTCCCAGATATGACCTTGTGTCAACATATATAGGTATATCAGACAGTGGCAATACTCTGTGATGTTATATATGACCATATAATGTCTGTGGAGCCATGGGATAGCATTATAAGTGGTGATTTGTGTCAAAAATATCCATTTTTTGTCAACATATCGTTCGTTGATCGCCTTATAGTCGAATGTTTGTGACTTCAGGTAAAGTTTGGCACGGAATAGTGATCAAACAAGGTTATAAAACGAGGTTGTTACTTTGGGAGTGAAGTTACACACTGTGGAGGTACATGGAAGCACATTACCTCAATATTATATACTACAGCAACATATGACGGCTTATTAACCCATGGTAGCACATAGAAATGGATACTTTGATACTAAAAATGCCACAAAACCAATTAAAACAACCACCAATGTCAATTTGTGTGTGAAATTGCGCGCTTGCGCGCAAAAATTTTGCAAAATACCTAGTGCTTAGTACTAAAAATTTCGGTCGATGTTTTTTTTAAAAAAAAAACATTTCGGACGTCATGTTTTTTTTAAAAAAAACAACGTTTTTTTTAAATAAAAAACGTTTAAAAAAAAACATCGGCCAACCCTAAGTGTAACATCACTGTCATGCATTAGCCTTCTCTAGAACGTTATTTAAGCACTATTCCATGCCTAACTTCACTAGACGTCATGAAACATACACAAACAGCGATATACATAACGAGTCAACATAAAATTGGATTTTTGTGGCAGAAATAAGGACTTATAATGCTATCTCATGATTACACACCCATTCTATGGCTATATATCATCACAAGTACTACCACTTGTCTGATATACCTGTATATATTGACTCAGAACCCTATTTGGGAACTTTTTAGGTACCGTCTTGACATTTTTTGAAAAAAAGCGAAAAAAGCGCGTTTTTTTTAAAAAAAGCGCTTTTTTTAAAAAAAAGCGGGGTCGTTAAAAAAAAGCGCTTTTTTTCCATCCCTAGACACAGACCAGTTGACACGTGTGTCAACTAGTGTGCGGGATATTTCTATTTTCAACTATTAGCGGCCATTTCTGGTCGCTTAATTGCATTCCGTGGCCATCGTCAGCCGAGAACTTGGCAGCAAGCCAAGTCCTCATACTTGGTGCGATCAGTCCAGAGGCCAGTCCGTCGCGCTGTAAAATGGCATAAATTTGTCAAGTGTCGTGGAATATTGTGAAATTATTGGTGAATTGTCTTTTCTCATTTCTGGACTTTTCAAATGCCATTTAGCACACTTTTGAACACATTGTATTGCATTTTACATCGCGTCAGACTTGTCGACAATGAATTGAGAACGCGGAACCTGCGATGTTGTATTTATTATGAACATTAGGACATTTCCGGACATTTTCAAAAGATAACAACATTTTTAAGAAAGGACGGTTGAAAAACACACCAGCCATCCCTAGTACTGACCACCAACCCCCCAACACATTCACCCCAACCCCCAAAAGAATCAAACAACCCCCCCCCCCACCCCAGGTTGCTGTTACGGCAAGCCGGCCTTCGTGCCGGGGGGTCGCATTTTCGTCCTGCCCACGGTGCAGCAAATCCAGCGACTCCCCCTGGGCATCATGACCCTGGAGGTGTACTCGCCCAAGGTGTACACGCAGTTGGGGGTGGCCATCTCTGTGACTGGCATCGCGCAGGTTTGGGGGGGGGTAGTTTTGTGTAGGGGTGGCTGATAGGGTTCAAACGGGATTGACTTTTCGGGATCGGGATCGGTATTGGCTTTTGTGATTTCGGGATCGGGATTGAGGTTTCGGGATCGGGACCGCAAAATCCCGAAAATTCTCGGGATTCGGGATCCCATTTGAACCCTAGTGGCTGAGGCGTGTAATGTGTTTTGTCGAATGTTGTGCAGGGGATTTTCTCCAGGATTTTGACAAAGGGTTTGGGTGGATTGTTAATTTCACCTCCGGAGGGATAGATAGCTAGAAATTCGGGTGGTTCAATGTATAGGCCTTTTCAGGGTCTGGAAGGCTGAAAAGTGGAGAAAAAACCCGCGAAAAATATAAGGAAAACTGTTCAAAATAACTAAATATGGGTGATTTGCAATGTAACCAACCCCCCGCGAGGGTAAATATGCTGGAGATCTCTGTACTTTTCGCTTGACCCTGCAAAAAGTGGCCACTGGATACCGAGTTTAAAACGTTATTTATGAATTTACGGTAGCCACCAATTCCACGAAGTTTTCGGTTCCAAAATCATAGTATTGAATTCAATATTTCATTAATTGTGTTTACATTAGGTCCTTTAATAGGTTTAGATAGGTCATTTAATATCACACACTGAAACACATTCAGCGGCCGAAAAAAGGCCACCCATAAAAACTGGATTTTTTGACCCGGGATTCGATCGAAATCGAACTTTTGTCCGACCCAATCGACCCGGCTCGCGAGTGTCTCGGACGAGAAAATTCAAAAGTTCACCTCACATTGAAACATTAATGTTGCGGGTTGTACCAGTGAAACTAAACTTGACAAACAATAATACTGCACGTTGTAAAAATACCGTTACCATATTATTATGAATGAACTCACGTCGAAGATTATACGATATTGATAGCGATATTATGTGTCGAGAAAACACTCTTTTTCAGATGGCAAACAGTCTTTTTCAAAAATTAAAACTTTTTTTAAAATCCAAATTCAAACCCCTCGCAGGTGAAAATTCAAGGCGGCAACAAAGAAATGCTGGCGGCCGCTGCGCAGCAGTTTCTGGGAAAATCCGTGTCGGAAATACGCCACATTGCGTTGGAAACTTTGGAGGGTCATCAAAGAGCCATTATGGGCTTGATGACTGTCGAAGTGCGTTTTTAGAATTTTTTTTAAAATTTTCACTTTTCAATTGCGGAGTGGAAGTATTTTTTGTCGTCGGATGAAGTACTCATTATTCAGACATTCAAATATAGGTCTATTTAATTTCAAATCGATGCTCTGATATTAAACTATCGTTCAAGTTTCCTAAAAAAATAGAATACCCGTGTTAAAATGAAAAATGAGTGAGAAATTTGTGAAAAATGTAATTGCAGTCTCAAATAGAGCGGCAGGTAAAAAAGTAGAGGCGCTCTTCTATTTAAAAAAATACGGTAATAAATTCCTCACCCCCAGGAAATCTTCCAAGACCGGCACAAGTTTTCCGAACAAGTGTTTCAAGTTGCAACTGCAGATTTGGTTAACATGGGAATTACCGTGGTTTCATACACACTCAAGGATATCCATGATGATGAGGTAAATTTTTGTGGTAATTTTATTCGACTTTTATTTTTTGGTGAACTTGCAAAATGTGCAAAAGTTATTTTGCAAAAAATGATTGGAATTTTTTAATTTGAGTTTGCACATTTTATTTTGTAAAGCTGTCTTTCATTTTTTGACTAGGGATGAAAAAACGTTTTTTTTAACGACCCTGTTTTTTAAACGCGTTGTTTTGAAGATAAATGATACGTTTTTTTAAAAATAGAGACAACATAGACTACTAAATATGTAAAGGGGTAGGGTTTGCTGATATCGTTTTCAAACTTTTATTAAAATAGTGCCAGCCAAAATGATTAATTCTTAATCACCAGTTATTTTGCAATCTTTGCGCGTGAGCGCACAATTCAGACACAACTCTGATTGTTTTCATTGATTTGATGCCATTTTTTTTGTCAAAATGTCCATGTCTGCATGCTAACTTGTATGGCGCTTAACTTTTGAATTTTTTAAAATTAAAACATGAAAATAAAACAATATTAAAAATCACAGGGAGGATTCAAATGGCTTAAAACCCCTGCCATCCCTAACTTTTCCCGTTTCATTCCCTATTCTCGTTAATTTTCATTCAATTGACACATTGTGCGTTTTCAGGCTGGGATAAGCAAGGTAAAATGTTTGCAAAGAAATTTATATTTATAATTTTGTGCTGTGCACTTCAATAATTGTTTTCAAGCATTTTTCATATATCTAGAGACCTATAATTTTAATTGCAAACCAGCCCTTGTTATCCCGGAGATTAAAACAATGTGTGACTAACATTAATTCATTTGTAACCATGCAAATTGAATAAAAAGTTCCAGTTAAAAAAATTAACTTTCAAATGTATCATTTGTTTTATTCATAAGCCACTGAGTTCACCTCCCACTCCCACTAAAAATTGACGATTTTGAGCGAAAATTAGGGCGAAATTTCTTAAAAATCGCTCCAGATAAGTAGGTAGATGAGCGATTTGGGGGGGGGGCTCAGGGGGTAGTAGCCACAATTTTGGGATGCCAAAATTCTGACGGATTCGGGGGGGGGCAGCCCCCCCCCTAGGAGACCCCTGACATGAACCCCCCTATACCCCCAACTACCCCTCTCAACCCCCCAGGGCTACCTAAAATCCCTCGGAATGGGTCGCACGGCGGAAGTGAAACGTGACGCGCGTATGGGTGAAGCGGCTGCAAATAAGGAAGCCAGAATTAGGGAAGCTTTAGCTGAGGAAAAACGCAAGGAGGCCCAGTTTGGCAACGAGATTATGATCGCGAAATCGAAAAGGGATTTTGAGTTGCAAAAGGTTTGTTGGGGTGTTTTGAGGGGGTATTTGGGAAGTGTATTTTGCAAAAAATCGCAATCGGCGAATATTTTCAATACTGATTCACAATTTTGATGTTTTGCATTTTTTGCTCCGGGGCGCACATTTTAACATACAAATAAACATTGTGGTTTTTGTTGGTTTTGTGTTTTTTATGTCAAAGTCACCATTTTGGATTTTGGCAGCGAATCGGTGCTGAAAATTTCTGCGTTTTTAATGAATTCGTTTTTTAAACATTTTTTTGAAACGGTTAAAATCGCTTTCATTTACGTTCACAAATCACATCAATTCGCTGAAATTCTGACAAAAAACACCCCCTATCCCCTTGAACAACACCCCAATCAAAAAAGTGTCACGAAACTATAACTCCCCTGTGGACTTATTAGATAATTTCCACACACTTCAAACAGACCAAACTTTCACAAATCAGAATTTTCCACACGATATTTTATAGGTACCATATAGGGTTCAAACGGGATTGAGTTTTCGGGATCGGGATCGGGATTGGTTTTTTGAGATTTCGGGATCGGGATCGGGATTGGCCGGGATTGGGGTCACGGGATCGGGATCGGATTACGGTCTTGGGATAGAGATTTTGGCCAATGTTCTGGCATTCACAGTTGTTTATAAAGGTCTCAAAACACTGTTGGATGCCAGAAAAGTGGACGCTGGGGGTTTGCGTTCACATTTTTGCATGCAAAAATGTCTTTTTTCATTTTTTTCTTCATTTCCACTAATTTTTCCGGGATCGGGATTAGGGTTCAAACGGGATTGACTTTTCGGGATCGGGATCGGGATTCACTTTTTGAGATTTCGGGATCGGGATTGGGGTTTCGGGATCGGGATTGGTTTTTCGAGATTTCGGGATCGGGATCGGGGTTGGCCGGGATTGGGGTCACGGGATCGGGATCGGGATTGGGATATGCATTTCTCCGGGATCGGGATTGGGTTCTAGGAATAGAGATTTTGGCCATTTTTATGGCATTCACAGTTGTTCATAAAGGTCTCAAAACACTGTTGGATGCCAGAAAAGTGGCATAAAATTGACGCTGGGGGTTTGCATCCACTTTTTTGCATGCAAAAACGTCATTATTTCACTTGTTATAATTTCCACTAATTTTTCCGGGATCGGGATCCCGGACTTGGGAGTTTCTCGGGATCGGGATCGGGATTTGAAAATTTTCGGGATCGGGATCGGGATTGGTATTTTTGAGATTTCGGGATCAGGATCGGGATTGGGGTTTCGGGATCGGGATCAGGACTGGTAAATCCCGGAATTTCACGGGATCCGGGATCGGGATCGGGATCCCGTTTGAACCCTAATCGGGATCCCGGACTTTGGAGTTTCTCGGGATCGGGATTGCCAAATCCCCGAATTTCACGGGATCCGGGATCGGGATCCCGTTTGAACCCTAGTACCGTATTACCTCGAAATACCCCCATGGGGGTTTACCACTACCCTTAAACAACCCCCCAGGCCGCCTACGATCAAGAAGTGAACGCGAACAAAGCCAAGGCTGATCTGGCGTACAAACTTCAAGCGGCCAAAGTGCAGCAGAACATTCGCGATGAAGAAATGGCCGTGCAAGTGGTTGAGCGCGCCCAGGCCATCGAGATACAGAAGCAGGTTTGTGTGGTAAAGTGACAGGTTAAGTGACAAGTGGTATGTCAAGTGAAAGGTGTTGTCATTGAGGAATTCACTTGTTACATACCTGAGTCAGGTTCCAGTCTCAGACTCTGTGAAATGTCTTGCAAAATCATGTAAAATGGCGTGAAAAATGGCGAATGTCAAGTAAAAAATAATAGATAATTTGAAATTTGACAGGGCATTTTATACAACTTTTGCATGACATTTGACAGGGTCTGGGAGTGGCCCCAGATGACCCGCCTTTTAACCTTGTTGATATTATTGCTAACATATTTCCTAGATGGAAATACCGTATTTCTTCTAATAGAACGGCGCCGTTCTTTTTTTTCGTCAACTTTTTTAGCTCCCGTTCTATTGGAGGTGCCGTTCTATTTATTTCATCAAACCTTTTCACACAATTTTTATTTGTAAATAGTATTTTTAGTGAGACATGAGCGACATTTTATCATCAGATAATCAATTCAAACAAAACCAAATGTGAAAACAACCACTGAGTCATAGTTCTGAACAGCCTGGATGTTCTGACCATTAATTTCTCATATATTTTTTTGTGTTTCGGCACTCTCTGCCTGCCGTTCTATTGGAGACTGCCGTTCTATTCTTTTCGTTGGTGTAGAAAAGTGCCAAAACCTGCCGTTCTATTGGAGACTGCCGTTCTATTCTTTTCGTTGGTGTAGAAAAGTGCCAAAACCTGCCGTTCTATTAGAAGAAATACGGTATATGCCACTTTTAGGTTAACTTGTCACTTGATCTACCTTGGCACTTCTCCACTTGTGAAATTGGTCCACATCACTTTCACAATCACCCAAAAAAGACGCAACCAAACCTACCCACCCAAGGAAGTAACGCGCCGCGAGCGGGAACTAGAATCCACGGTGAAACGGCCGGCCGACGCGGAGCGATATAGGCTGGAAAAGGCTGCGGAGGCTGAGAGGCAGAAACTGATTATTGAGGCTGAGGCTCAGGCGCAGGTTGGGACCAAAGTTGATGTGACGAAATGAGAGTGGGTCGAAATAGGAATGGAAGTGGATCGTGCGGAGTGTATTTAGAATGTGTTTTTTTGTCGCTTTGCACTATTTGTCAAGTGTCAGATAAGATATAGCGTGATAAATACACCTTCACTATGAAATTTATATGCAAAAAGACATTTTCCCGACCATTTCATAACTAGTTATAATGCTCTAGTCAAGCGGGTTTATCTACAATTTGCCTACATTATCCTACTGAAATAGGCTTCAAAAACAATTCTTGGCAACATTCCAAAACAACCTGAAAATTACTTACTCAAATGTCTAGGCTGAACAAATGCGCGGGGAAGCTGAAGCATTCTCAATTGAAGCGAAAGCTAAAGCGGATGCTGAGCAAATGGCTAAAAAGGCGGCAGCTTTTCGCGAATATAAAGATGCTGCCATGGCTGAAATGATGTTGCAGACATTGCCGAAGGTTGGCTTTTTGGACTTGGCATTGTGCCAAGGTCTACGGGATTTATGGACGGGATTTGGAAGACCGAATAGACCTACATAAGTACATACGTATATACTTCAGGAGAACGAGCTACATATTTTGTCGATTTGTCAATTTGCCGTTAAAGATTACACTTTTTCGGTATGGTGAAGTTGACATGAAGGTTTTATATTGATTTGTTTCAGGATTTTCGTTTTAAGATTTTAGGAGTGGCGGATTCTACCTTACCGTACCGTAAATCCGATAAACGTACCGTACCGGTTTACCGTACCATCTGCCCAAAATTGACAATTCACTCAATTACCCCCCCCCCCTCAAAAAACCCCAGGTGGCAGCGGAAATCGCCGCGCCGCTGACCGCGAACGTGGAGCAGATCCGCATGATCTCGACCGGCAACGACGCCCCCGTGGGCGCGTCCAAGCTCACCAACGAGCTGATCGACGTGATGGTGCGCCTGCCCGAGGCTGTGGAGAAAATGACTGGGGTTAATATTAAGATGGTAGGTTGGAGGGTGGGGTTTTGGGGTTGGGGTTGGAGGGTGGGGTTTTGAGGTTGGGGTTGGAGGGTGGGGTTTTGAGGTTGGGTTATTTAAAGGTTGCATTTTGAGGTTGATTTTTTTCAAGGTGACAAAATTACTTTTGGTAATTTACGTTTGAATGATGTCGCGCACAATTCACGTTTCCGCGTTTTTTTTCAATAAAAAAACCCGGCCTAAGTTTATTGAATTCGAGGTACCCCCGAGGAAGTTTTTGTTGCGTGAAAGTAAACTGAAAAAGTAATTTCAAATGTTGAATTTTTTTTAAATTCAAAGGTGTCACTTTTCACCGCAGGCTTCGAAGGTGTAGTCGTCGCTGCAGCGTATAAATAATTTTAGTCCCGTGGCAAAATCTTATTTCACAAATTTTGAGCCTGCGTTGCCTATAATTTTGGAATTTTTGGGCTAATAGCTTTTGAGCTCTCTGTATTTATGTTTCAAACTTTGGGACGCTTGAATTCTTGTCATATAGTTTGTGATGTCCCAAGACATTTGAAAGAAAAAATAGTTGTGGGTAGGGTTGGCCGATGTTTTTTTTTAAACGTTTTTTTATAAAAAAAAACGTTTTTTTTAAAAAAACAAACATGACGTCCGAAATGTTTTTTTTTAAAAAAAAACATCAGCCGAAATTTTTAGTACTAAGCACTAGGTATTTTGCAAAATTTTTGCGCGCAAGCGCGCAATTTCACACACAAATTGACATTGGTGGTTGTTTTCATTGGTTTTGTTGCATTTTTAGTATCAAAACATCCATTTCTATGTGCTACCATGGGTGAATAAGCCGACATATGTTGCTGTAATATATAATATTGAGGTCATGTGCTTCCATGTACCTCCACAGTGTGTAACTTCACTCCCAAAGTAACAACCTCCTTTTATAACCTTGTTTGATCACCATTCCGTGCCAAACTTTACCTGAAGTCACGAACATTCGACTATAAGGCGATATACGAACGATATGTCGACGAAAAATGGATATTTTTGACACAAATCACCACTTATAATGCTATCCCATGGCTCCACAGCCATTATGTGGTTATATTTAACATCACAGAGTATTGCCTGTGTCTGATATACCGATATATGTTGACACTAGGTCATATCTGGGAGCTTTTAAAAAAAAACGTTTTTTTTTTAAAAAAAAACATCGAGTTAAAAAAAAACGTTTTTTTTCCAACCCTAGTTGTGGGATGTCTTTGTGGCAGGTGCCCTAGTGCTTTGTAATTCCTGCTTTGTGCTTTGTAATCTCGCGGTTTAATAAATATTTAGTATACCGTATTTGCTTGAATAGTCCCCCCCCCCTAGAATAATTCCCCCCCTCGAATAACCCCCCCCCCCTGTAAGACGAGTGAGGAAATAATAATTCCCCCCTCGAATAATCCCCCCCTTAAAAAATTTGATTAATTTGTTCTACCTAATTTTAACAAAAATGGCACGTTATTGTGTTTATAATGCATGTTTTGGGAAATGAGTTGATGGAAACATGCTTGAAAATTTTGACGAAATAATAATTCCCCCCTTGAATAATTCCCCCCTCGAATAGTTCCCCCCTCAAAAATGTCTGACGGGGGATTTTTCAAGCAAATACGGTATCTGCATTGTATAGATCTTTTTATTTGCCAGGTAAATTTTTTAAATGTTACGAAAAATTGATAGTTCAGTTTAGTTGGTGGGGAATTGGGAATAACTATTTATTTATATTGTTGTTGATTTCTAATGTCGAAGTAGTTAACGCTTCTGTTGTTCTTAGAAAGTATTTGGATATTTTTCACATTTCTCATTTCTATTTCCAAAAATATTCCACAACCTTGGGTGAGCAATTTAATCATTTTAGTTTCCAGATTAGAATATCAATGTTTTGATGGCGGTAAACATCTTATCGTAGCTGTATGCTATGTATTTCGCAAGTCAGAATTTTTATTTAGTGGCATTTACTATAGACACACTGTACATACATAATTACTCTACACATTTATCTGGGACCAGTTCCTCACATTGTAAAGTGTAAAATTTCAATTAAAATAAAGATTTTATTACTGGGCTTTTGACATTTTTCATTAAGACTTTACAGGGTGCGGGTCGCGGGACTGCCACCAGGGGCCAGTCCCGCAATTTGCAAAGTAAAATGACATCAAAAGTAAAAGTGACAAATGACTTTGTCATTTTACGTTACTCCCAACTTATCACTTGTCATTTTACTTCGCTACTTGCGAGACTGGCACCAGATTGGTTATAAATACCGTATTTCCTCGAAATACCCCCAGGGGGTTTATTTTTCCAGAGTGGAAATTTTGAGGGGGGTATTTCGAGGGGGGTTTCTTATTTCGTCAGAAATTTTCACGAAATTCATAGTAAGGAGTACGCTTTTCTATACCCAAAACCGGTAATCAACGTGTCCAAGTAGGGTATATTTGGACATATCAACGTGCATCGCTACATAAACTAGTATATGTGTAGCTACGATGCAAACTGCGACCAATATATACATCATGTACATTGCATATATGATGTACATAATTCCAGACGGGGGGTATTTCGAGGGGGGGGTATTTTTCCCCAGCTCAAAAACACCTGGGGGTATTTCGAGGGGGGTTAATTCAAGGGGGGTATTTCGAGGAAATACGGTATATATCGAATTTTGACACCAGAATAACTGTGTAAAATAGCGTATTTTATATCGATATTGAAAAACCCACGTAAATGTCTAATTTTCCCTGAATTCTGTCAGTATCTCTCATTTTGCTGCCGCTGTCTACCCCAGGGGACTGTCCCAAAATCGGTAAAATGTGCAAAATTTGTCAAGTTTGGGTGAAATTACATTTTTATTTGACACTTGACTTGAAATTTTTGCGACATTTTGACGAGTGCGGGACTGGCCCCGAACACCGGATATTACCCCTCTAAAAGTGCTTGTGTGCTCTTTTTAGTTTCTTTTAGCGCACCCAAATATTCACTGAATTATAACCTCTGTCTTTGTATCCGTATTTATGTATTGGTATTGTATTTGTAATGTACCAATAAATTCGTGGCTTAGCGGTGGTGAAAATACATTTAAAAATGAATTTTAAATAAAAATAAAAAAATGTTAAAAATTCATAACTAATTTTTTTTTCAAAGTGTCAAAAGTTCATGTCAAACATCCAGTAAAAAGCAAATTTGACATTGTACAGGGTTTGGTAGAAGCCTCCCAGGTAAAGACGCTTAGATAATTTATATCGTAAATCCTTGAATTAGGGTTCAAACGGGATCCCGATCCCGATCCCGGATCCCGTGAAATTCCGGGATTTAGCAGTCCCGATCCCGATCCCCTTTTCAAACTTTTCAACTTTTCCCTTTTCTTTTCAAACTTTTCAAATCCCGATCCCGAGAAACTCCAAAGTCCGGGATCCCAATCCCGGAAAAATTAGTGGAAATTTTCAAAAGTGAAAAAAACGACGTTATTGCATGCAAAAATGTGAACGCAAACCCCCAGCGTTCATTGTATGCCACGTTTCTGGCATCCAGCAGTGTTTTTAGACCTTTATGAACAACTGTGGATGCCAAAACATTGGCGAAAATCTCTATCCCAAGACCCCAACCCCGATCCCGAAAAAATGCCAATCCCGATCCCGATCCCGTGACCCCGATCCCGGCCAATCCCGATCCCGATCCCGAAAAGTCAATCCCGTTTGAACCCTACCTTGAATAAGCCTCCCCTGTCCGTTGCGAAATGCGAGTGGGGTAGAATAACTCTAGCATGCGAATGACGTTGCGTGTATATTTGGTAGACCCCAGGTTACCCCCCCCCCCCAAACCGCCCAGCTATTTATCTATCCCGGAGGCAAAATTTTGGGCTACTACCCCCTAACCCCCCCCCCAATCGGCCAGCTATCTACCTATACAGAGCGATGTTTCAGAAATGTTATCCAAATTGTTGCTTAAAATCGCTACCTTTCGTGCCCTTTTTTTATAGATTTTGACCTCCAAAATCGCTAGTTCATGTTCCTTTTTTGCTTATTTTGGCTATATATGTACTTATATACCTACCTATTTTTAGCGATTTTTCTCCCTTGTACACCCAGAAAAAGCCTATGTATTGAACCCCCGCAAACCCCCCCCCCAGAAAATTTTTCAACTATATATCCTTCCGGAGGAGCGTTTGCTATCTATCCAGCCCCCGGAGGGTCGAAATTCCAGATACCCCTGGGGCCAGATTTAATACTCCCTACAGATTTGTAGGGTAGGGCGTACGCCCGACAGATTTTTTAAAGTTTAGCCACATCGACACACATGCACCGAGAGCAAGGCGGTTCGTAAAATATACGAAACCATCCCTTAAGGTCGCCGATATTGCAATATGACGTATATCACTTCGATTTTGGCCCGGAAATCACGATTTCGTCATTTCTCGGCGGTCTGTCAATTCGTTTTTTATTTTATTTTGTCGGGCGGGTTACTCGCAAAAGTCGCGCTTTTGTGTAGGCAGGTGGTCACTTTTTTAGTGTTCACTGTCTGCAACCAAAACCATGAGGGCAGCGACAAGAAAAAAAAGCATGCATGAGCATACAAAAGCGCGACTCATGCGAGTAACCCGCCCGACAAAATAAAATAAAAAACGAAATGGCAGACGGCCAAGAAATGACGAAATCGTGATTTCCGAGCCAAAATCGAAGCGATATACGTCATATTGCAATATCGGCAACCTTAAGGGATAGTTTCGTATATTTTACAAACCGCCTTGCTCTCGGTGCATGTGCGTCGATGCGGCTGAACTTTAAAAAATCTATCGGGCGTACGCCCTACCCTACAAATCTGTAGGGAGAATTAAATCTGGCCCCTGGTGGACCCCCAGGGTATGCGGCCACAATTACTGTCTTTGTCGATAACGCGCGAGCAGCATACTAATGCACGCTCTTTGACAAAACAAATGTTTTAAAAAGAAACACGCGGAGCCGAGTATTTACAACCGACATAATATGTTTCAGGTCTGAATTGAATTCATTTTTTGTGAACGATTTTTATTTTTCTGAAAATTCTGATGATAACCCCTTGGGGATTTTTTAGTGGGTCTATGTTCTTATATAACACACGTGTGTGCGGATAGGGTTGGCCGATGTTTTTTTAAACGTTTTTTTTATTTAAAAAAACGTTGTTTTTTTTTTAAAAAACATGACAACCGAAATGTTTTTGTTTTTTTTAAACATTGGCCGAAATTTTTAGTACTAAGCACTAGGTATTTTGCAAAATTTTTGAGCGCAAGCGCGCAATTTCACACACAAATTGACATTGGTGGTTGTTTTCATTGGTTTTGTGGCATTTTTAGTATAAAAGTATCCATTTCTATGTGCTACCATGGGTTAATAAGCCGTCATATGTTGCTGTACTATAGGATATTGAGGTAATGTGCTTCCATGTACCTCCAGTGTGTAACATCACTCCCAAAGTAACAACCTCCTTTTATAACCTTGTTTGATCACTATTCCGTGATCATTCGACTTTACCTGAAGTCACGAACATTCGACTATAAGGCGATATACAAACGATATGTCGACGAAAAATAGATATTTTTGACACAAATCACCACGAAAAATAAGATTTGGATACACAATTGACACTTTACTTTACATTTGACATTTGACTTGACACTTGACTTTACATTTGATATTTGACTTGACACTTGACTTTACATTTGACACTTTACTTTACATTTGACATTTGACTTGACACTTGACTTTACATTTGACATTTGACTTGACACTTAACTTTACACTTTACAGGGCTTGGGATTGGCACCAGGTCCACTGGCACCTGCGAGGGGAAGGCGGAGCTTGTGTGGGCTGTGGTCATTGGTCAGAGCCTGGTTTTGGCTTGGCGTGAACACGGATTTATGTGTTTACAGATATGATAATCTAGAAAACTATTTAGCACATCGATTTATTGATATATCATAATCCCGTGTATTAGGTTGTAAACTAAATAACCTTAATTTTTTGCGATTTCACATTCATGCACCCCATTCTGTTGTACATTGGCGGATATTAATGCCGTTCGAGTATGTTGGGGTTTGGGGTTGGGGCTATGACGAAATTTTTTTGTTCCCTCGAATAATCCCCCAGTCCCGAGATAAGGGGGCTCTATAAAAAGGTGGTCATTTTGAACGTCCGATCTGGACGTTGGGTGGATCATTTGAAGCTCCATACATCAGTCATTTCTGGGCCGATCTGGGTCGATCAACGCTCAAATGATCACAATAACCTGGAGATTTCAATGTGATCTTCAGATCATCTGTACATTTAATTAGATTTCCCATACAAGAAAATATTGCAAACTCTTGTATGAAAGTATCATTTTGAAAATGCATAGAGATAACCCGAGCATCACAATGGAATCTCCAGGGTATTGTGATCATTTTAAGTGTTCATCGGTGAAAATCGGCTAAGAAACGCTCAAGAGTTGGAGTTTTGACATTGCACACATCATTCTTCATGTGATTATTTATGTGGATGGGAAGCGAAAGTTTGAAGTGCTATAACTTTTGGTTGGAAAGAGATATTGAACTCATTGATTTGGTATACAACTTCTCATGGTCTAAAGTATACGATAGCATGTTCAGATAAATTTTTTTACGCGTCTAAAAACCGGGTCAAATCGGCATAAGAAATTTCTACATCACTAATATGACCTCAAAAATATAATCTGATGGTTGTCCTTATCATTTTAAGTGTTAGACAATCCAAATCGGCCTATAAATGAATGAGCTATTACCAGCTTCTAACTCAATCAGCAAGATCGGCAATGCAAAATGACCATGTTTTTAGACCCCCCTTATCTCGGGACTGGGGGATTATTCGAGGAAACAAAAAGATTTCGTCATAGCCCCAACCCCAAACCCCAACATACTCAAACGGCATTTATATACCCCAATGTACAAAAGAATGGTATGCAGGACTGTGAAATCGCAAAAAATTAAGGTTATTTAGTTTACAACCTAATATTTTTATCTGTAACTTGACGTTGTTTTGACTGAGAAATGGCATTTAATACATTTACAACAGCCTATCGGACACTTAAAATTTGTCTGGGATTTTACAATTGTCTGGTGTATGGCGGCACATTCCAATTACCGTATTTCCTCGAAATACCCCCCCCCCCTCGAAATACCCCCCTCAAAATGGGCACTATGAATTTGTGGTCCGGGAAATGCATAACAGACATTCAAAACACTTACTGTGTTACGTTAGAACATCGATTATACCATCTACATCCTTATAAACACCTTCCCGGTCACGTCCGGCACCCATTTTTTGGTTTTACTTCTTACATCCTATCCCAAGTTCTAGGGCGCCCCAGAGGCTGAAACTTGGGGGAGATATTGGCGCAACCCCCCTCTACTTCGCATGAATTTGGGGGGTCGCGGCGCCAGCTCTGATGGTGGTTCTCCCTAAGTGCAAATTTTTTTTTGGCTTTTTTGGTGTCCCACAGCAGGTCCGGCACCCGCTGATTTCTGAGCTGTGGGAGGGGTATAAATATCAAATTTCGGGGTTGTGTTACCAACACCACTCACCTACTATACACTATTCAAAAATGTGAAATTAATGTGAAAAATTTCTCAAAAATTTGCTTATTCTCTAAAAAACACCACTCCGCAATAGATGGATGACAAAAAATGCACTTTTTGGAACTTTTTTATTAGACACTTGAAGAGATGGTTTACGATACTTTTAAGGGAAGGGTTTGGTGTTTAAAGTTATGTAAAGAACCATACCTCTAAAATGCCTACATTGCAAAATTTACTTAGGGTGAATTTTATGACATCATGATGACATCATTGCAGGAACAAAAATTTACAAAATTTACACTTTGAAATTCCCCCCAAGTAAATTTAGCAATACATGCATTTTAGAGGTATGGTTCTTTACATAACTTTAAACATCAAACCATTCCCTTTAAAGTATCGTAAACCAGCTCTTTGAGTGTCTGATAAAAAAGTTCCAAAAAGTGAATTTTTGTCATCCATCTATTGGGGGTGGTGTTTTTTTAGAGAATAATAGAATTTTTTTGTAATTTTTCACATTTATCTCACATTATTGAATAGTGTATAGTAGGGGAGTGGTGTTGGTAACACATCCCCAAAATTTTAGATTTATACCCCTACCACAGCTCAGAAATCAGCGGGTGCCGGACCTGCCGTGGGACACCATAAAAGCCAAAAACAATTTGCAATCAGGGCGACCCAGCCTGAGAGGGGTCGCCGCGACCCCCAAAATTCATGCGAAGTAGAGGGGGGTTGCGCCAGTACCTCCTCCAAGTTTCAGCTTCTGGCGCGCCCTAGAACTGGAGATATGGTGTCACAAGTAAGATCAAAAATATGGTGCCGGACATGACCGGGAAGGTGTTTATAAGGCTGTAAAAACTTATAAATGGTGGTTATTGTTGCATTTTTCACGTTTTTCTCTCAAAATTTTCACTCTGAAAAAATAAACCCCCTGGGGGTAATTCGAGGAAATACGGCAGAGTTGTTAAAATACCGGTATTTTTGGAAAGTGTAAGTGTAAATAAACTTTCCAAATTTTGAGTATGGATACCAAAAGTGTAAGGTATTTTAAAAATACCTAGGAAAGTGTAAAAAAAGTGTAAGTGTAAAAAAAATTTTTAGAAAGAGCTCTCACTGTTGAGCATTAGAATACACCAATGTTTTCACCTTTAGATCAATATATTTGTCATTTTTATGCATCATTTCACATTTTACTGCCTTTTATGAAACATTTCAGACTGTAGCAAATACTGTTGTGGTATGAAGTTCACTAATAATGGCACTTTTTCAGTGTTGATATTTTACTGATTAAGCAATGTGATACACACTGTTTAAATGCAAGAATGGACATGCAGCAAATGTCAATGCAAAAGCCAGTTGACTTTGTGTCCAGCTGGTGAATTTCCATTGATCTTGTCCTTTTTACAAAAGTATGATGAACTGTAGAATACCATGAGTACTGATCAAAGGTTGGAGATCAAAGGCCAGTTTGTACATTTGCCATATTTTCTACATTCAATGCATAACTGCATGTGTGCACTGTGCAGTTATTTTTTGTACATGACCCTATTTTATGCTTTCTCAAAAGCATAAAACAGGGCCATCTGAAAGACAAAAAATACACTTTCTGTATCCGGGTATTTTGTCCAGGAAAGTGTAAAAAAAGTGTATGGGTATTTTATGAAAGTGTAAGTGTAAGTGTAAATATAAATACCCATTTACCCGGGTATTTCGGGTATACTCGGATGACATTGCGCCGTACATTTTGCCGGAGGAAACACTCCATCATGACGTGATCACTTTCGTCGCCATCATCATCTCTCGCCAGCACGTCGTCTTCATCACGCCTTCCATAAGTTCTCGGCTGACCGTCTGCCAGCCCAAGACATAACTCCTATCTGTTTGTAGAGTATCGTGTCTGCCGAGTATAAGTGTAAATACACTTTCGCAACTCTGAAATACGGTATACTCCCAGTACTTTTCCCAAACTAGGCATGCATTTCAAGAATAAATCTGGTCGGTAAACGGTGATATTTTAGCTAAATGTCATTTCCTTATGCCAACACAAAAACGGTTCAAGTAATTTTAATTTCTCGGTTAATTTTTCACATGTAAAGCGACGAGTTATGCACACAAGAATCTTCTGGATGTCTGGATGGTTTGCTAATAGTAAATACCGCAGACGCAAAATTGCCATGTCTTTTGAAAAAGCCCACCAGATGGTTCAATGTCAAACAATCTACCGTATTTGCTTGAATAATCCCCCTGGGGGATTATTATTTCGTCAGACTTTTTTGACGGGGGGATTATTCAAGGGGAGGAATTATTATTTCGTCAGAATTCTCAAGCATGTTTCCATCAACTCATTCGACAAAACATGCTTAATTTACACAATAACATGCTTTTTTGTTCAAATTAGACAAAAAATTGATCGTATGCCTTGAGGGGGGGATTATTTGAGGGGGGGAATTATTTTTTCCTCACTCATTTTACAGGGGGGGGGGGATTATTCGAGGGTGGGAATTATTCAAGGGGGGGAATTATTCAAGGAAATACGGTGTAATAACATCGGATATATTTATGCACTAAATGTTGCTGAGAAAATGAAATTGTTTGAACTAAAAACAGATGCAGCTTAGCATAGGTAAAGATACGGCCGTATAAAAACAATGCCCGATAACGAAATCTACACGACAGTTTTACCTTTTAACTTTAACTTTACAAAGGAAATCTGACAAAACGAGAAAAAAATGGCAAAATTGGCAATTTTCGTCTGCGCTATCGCGGCCATGGTTGCGTTGGGCTCGTGCCGTTACGGTAAGCAGAAACTGATATTTTGGAGGCACCAAAAAGTGCTTCAAGTGCCAACCCTTACGATAGTGGCAGTATGGCGCTCCACATTTTGGTTTTCCAACTGGTTTGGAGTCGACTCATTTTAGCTGAATTTAGGTAGCAGGATTATTTTCAAGTGCATATGTGGCAATGTCGAAACGAAATCAATATTGCCATGTGCATTTGAACATGGTTTCACGACCCATAACAGAAAATCTTGATGAAAACCATTCGACCAGTTGACATTGGGATGTCAACTGATGTCAACTGCACCAACCGGTTTTCATCAAGATTTCAGTTTATGAGTTGCGAAACCATGTTCAAATGCAGATGGCAATATTGATTCCGTTTCGACATTGCCCCATGTGTACTTGAAATTGTCATGCAACCAAAATGGAGCTAAAATCGAGTTGATTCTGAAACCAGTTGACATTCCAGCGTGTGGAGCGCCTATGGGCCATCGCTCCCTGGTGAAAATGTTGTCCTGTGGACAGTCCCGCATCCTGTAAAGTATAAAGTCAAGTTTCAAATGTCATGTAAAATGCCAATCAAAATATATAAAAATATATTATCGAAATTTGGATAATTTGATGAGAATTGACAAATTTGTATAACATATTATACTCGGCGTACATGATACTCTGCCCTCGCACTGATTTATGTCTCGTGTTGGAAGCGTGCCAATGAACATTAAATCATGCGATTTCCGTAAAAAAATGAAAAAATCCATCGATGTGTATATGTTAATGAATAACACTATAACAACAATCAATTTTGTCATCTTTTTATGAAACTCGCACGCGTTAACCATCGTTGGCACACTTCCAGCTGGAACCACGCGTGCAAGATGTAAAGTAAGATGAGTATACGTGACATTTGAACTGGACTTTACACTTAACAGGGTGCGAGACTGGCACCTGATACCATTCCCGCACCTTATTGTCAAATAACAGGTTAGACAAAAAATTTTTATGCTTCAGGCAAAATGCACCGCAAAGTTACTTGTCAGTCAAATTCTTTGTACTTGTGTCTGTCACAAGTTACCAGTCACAAGTCACAAGAAAATGCCCAGTTCAGGATGCCATAAATGATTGGGCCCACACACACTAGTTGACATCGCAAATTCGCGTCAACTCAGTGTCCATTGAATAAAACAAGAAGTTTGTAAAACCATCACACTTAACAGGAACAATGAAAATGAAGTGTCATGATGTAAAATTAACTATGCTCTATCAGATAGATAAGTTGAAATCACAGTATCACTAAAATTCAGTTGACATTTAGTTGACACGAATTCAGTACACATTTAGTTGACACAAATTCAGTTGACATCCAGTGTGTGGGGGCCCGTAATCCCCTGTTCAATTGGGCACATTAAACAAAAGCATTCGCAGACGACGTGATGACCCCCCACCAGAAGGGCGGCGATGGTAAATGCAGCTTCTTTTACTGCTGCAACAAAGACAAGTACACACCGAACACAGAACTGTGCACCTGGGATGAATTCACGGTTGCCGATAAACAGGTCAAAATTACTTGATGTGCTTCAAATACCGTATTACCTCGAATTACCCCCCCCCCCTTGAATTAACCCCCCACCTCAAAATGGGCTGGGGAAATAATAACCCCCCCCCCATTTGGCAGGCGTCCATGCAGAACTGGTGCAACAACCAGAAAGGCCGCAGGTGCTGCCCCGGCAGCTGCAGGTTCGACGCGTTCACATTCGCCTGCGGAAAGTGCGACGTGTACGACGACTGATCTGGCCAATGCAATGTCAGCGCGCACCCCCGGGCCGAGTTCCAATTTGAAGTATGTAAATGCAAATCATGGCGCCATTTTTGAGTGCGATAGTGTAAAGTAGATCTATTCTTATCGTCTACATGTTTACATTCATCACGTGATGTAATAAATGCAAATTCTACCTTACCATACATTGGAGGGACAAAACGACAACGAGAACACGTTCACACAAAAATAAAGAAATAAAAACAGCAGAACAGAAACCAGCCCTCACAAACCTGCACGAGCAGTCTGTCCATGATCTGCACTGCCCGTCTGCCCATCTGATAGAGGGCGCGCGGATCGCCCGAAGTGGGCGGAGTTAGGGTTGGCCGATGTTTTTTTTAAAAAAACATCACGTCCGAAATGTTTTTTTTTTTTTAAAAACATCGGACGAAATTTGTAGTACTAAGCATTAGGTATTTTGCAAAATTTGTGCGCGCAAGCGCGCAGTTTCACACACAAATTGACATTGGTGGTTGTTTTCATTGGTTTTGTGGCATTTTTAGTAGCAAAGCATCCATTTGTATGTGCTACTATGGGTTAATAAGCCGTCATATATTAATGTAGTATATAATATTGAGGTAATGTGCTTCCATGTACCTCCATAGTGCGTAACTTCACTCCCAAAGTAACAACCTCCTTTTATAACCTTGTTTGATCACTATTTCAATGCCAAACTTTACCTGAAGTCACGAACATTCGACTATAAGGCGATATACGAACAATATGTTGACGAAAAATAGATATTTTTGACACAAATCACCACTTATAATGCTATCCCATGGCTCCACAGCCATTTTATGGTCATATTAAACATCACAGAGTATTGCCACTGTCTGATATACCTATATACCGTATTTCCTCGAAATACCCCCCCCCCCTCGAAATACCCCCCCTCAAAATGGGCACTATGGATTTGTGGTCCGGGAAATGCATAACAGACGTTCAAAACACTTACTGTGTTACGTTAGAACATCGTTTATACCATCTACATCCTTATATAAGGCTGTAAAAACTTAAAAATGGTGGTTATTGTTGCATTTTTCACGTGTTTCTCTCAAAATTCTCACTCTGAAACAATAAACCCCCGGGGGGTATTTCGAGGAAATACGGTATGTTGACACTAGGTCATATCTGGGAGCTTTTAAAAAAAACCTTTTTTTATTAAAAAAACGTTTTTAAAAACAAAAACATCGAGTTAAAAAAAACGTTTTTTTCCAACCCTATGTGCGGAACAAGAGAAATTTTTTTAAGGATTTTAATAAGTAATTTTTATAAGAATATTTACCTGAGAAAATGTATTTACGAAGTATAAAATATGCACAATAAGATCAAAAGTAAATAAAATAAGCATTGTGCAAATAGACAAAAAATCGACTAGTATAATAATCACACAATATTTTTTAAAACTGCCTGAAATTACCTAATACCGTGTTATGCGTACATAAAAACTCTGACTATACAAATATATAAAATACTGTTTTTGTATTTGTACTGCACTATATCTAAGAGTACCAAGAAAGTATTTTATAAGGCAGAAAAGTATGTATTTATAACATTAAGCACCCAATGTAAAAACTTTGCACAACTAAAATAAAGAAAGACAAATATTACTAATATAAAATGTCCATAAAACTACTAGCAAACCATGTTTGAAATATCATACACAAATACCTATTGCTAGTGATGGCAAAGCGCCAGAAAATATTTAGGCGCCATGGCGCCATTCGGAAATTGGCGCCCATGGCGTGGCGCCCTTTAACACCCTAAAATGACACCATTCCGCCACTGTTTATGGCATATAGAGACAGGTCCCCTCGTCCAGCACTTGTTTGATTTCTCTCAAAGTCGCTAGAAGAGTTTCTCTGAACCTGCAAAAAAATTGCATTTAAAAGTGCGAATGACACGTGCACTTTTGAAAGTCGATAACTCCAAAATTTTGAAAAATGAGTTAAGCATGGAAAATGCATCTAGAATTGACCCAACTCTTTCGCGATTTTTTTCCGTTTAGACACTTTTAACGGTTAAAAACACTCCAGTAGAAGTCGAAAGTCCATGCTGTATCCAGCGTTAAGTCGATAAGTCCACTATTTTTGTGGAAATTTTCAGCAAGAAAGTTGACAAGTCCATTGTGAACATTTCTAAAAGACGATAAGTCCATAAATCGTCCATAATTCAAGTCCATCAGGGTGCGGAACAAGTATTTAGACACAAAAGTCGCAAAACCCATGAACTCCCCAAATCACTAACAAAACTCCGCTTATAGATGGGTGAGACTTGAAAGTGCTGATCGAAAAAGAGACCCATGTATCTTTTGGATTGTAGCAGACACCATAGCAATCTAATCCCACCGAACCGAAGGCAGTGGGGATGTCGTGTTTCGTGGGCACCTGCGAACATTTGGGGGTGTACTCCAGTGACTATTCACTTTGCACGGTTTACAGTAGTTGGTTTACATTGGATGCGTGCCAACGATGTTTAATGCACGCACTTTTCAACAAAAAAAATTTGAAAAAATATCATCGCTGTTATGTTTTACCTTAACGTCTTTGCAACAATGATTTTTTGCATATCGGCGTCACACACGCGGATGTCAACTGAATTCGTGTCAACTAAATTTTAGTGATTTATGTGATTTCAACTGTCCTGATAGATTATAGTTCATCTTACATCATGGCACTTAATTTTCATTGTTTCAATTAAGTGTGATGCTTCTGAATATTTTTGTGTTTTTAAGTTGACACAGATTTGCGATGTCAACTAGCAATAGAAATCTTGGCACGCTGCCAACCTGAAACCGAACCGAGTATATCCAACCAGCCACACCCTCACCTGACTAGTACTGACGAGCCAGTGGTTCATTCTGTGCCAGGCGACCGTGTCCAGCACGGGGGGCCTGGCCAAGCCCGAGTCGGTGGCGGCGCACTGCAAGCCCACCAGGTGCCGGTCCAGCAGACGCCCGCCCATCGCCTGGGTGTATGTGTGTGGAGTGGGCAGTATATTGTTACCCCCCCCCCAAACCGCCTAGCTATCTATCTATCTATCCCGGGGGCAAATTTTTTCGCTATTATCCCCTAAACCCCCCCCCCCCCAAATCGCCCAGCTATCTACCTATCCGGAGCGATTTTTAAAATTTTTTTACCAAAATTGTTGCTCAAAATCGCTAATCGCCAAAATCGTTAGTACATGTATACTTTTGCCTATTTTCGGCTATTTTGGCTATATATGTGCTTATATACCAATTTTTAGCCATTTTTCACCTACTTTTAGTGCTTTTCTCCCTATTCTTTATTCTACACCCCGAAAAAGCCTATACCGTATTTCCCCGAATTACACCCTGGGGGGTTATTTTTTCAGAGTGAAAATTTTGAGAGAAAAACGTGAAAAATGAAACAATAATCACCATTTATAAGTTTTTACAGCCTTATATAAGGATGTAGATGGTATAAACGATGTTCTAACGTAACACAGTAAGTCTTTTGAACGTCTGTTATGCATTTCCCGGACCACAAATTCATAGTGCCCATTTTGAGGGGGAGGGGGGTATTTCGAGGGGGGGGGGGGGGTATTACGAGGAAATACGGTATATTGAACCCCCCGAACACCCCCCCCCCCCCTCAACCAGAAAATTTTTCAGCTATCCCTCCGGAGGAGCGTTTTGCTATCTATCCAACCCCCCGGAGGGCCGAAATCTAGGAGACCCCTGCTCCCAGAGCATGTAAAATGTCCAATGCCATGCAAAGCATTTATGAAAAAGCCATGTAAAATGCCCTGCAAAATGACAAACGAAGTTTGACATTTTGTAGGGCATTTTACATGACTTTTGATACTTGCAAGACATTTGACATTTTCCATGACTTTTGTCACTCTGCATGACGGGGCCTGGGGCCAGTTCCGCAAGTGGAAAAGTTAAGTGTTTAAAGGTTAAGGGTTGAATAAAATGACAAATGGCAAGTTAAGAGTAAAGTTAAATAATAAATGATGAGTTAAGAGACAAGAGTAAATTCAAGAGTCAAGCAAGTGTATCCAAATCTTATTTTTTCTTATCCAGATCTTATGTTTTTGTATCCAAATCTTTTTTTTCGACATAAGATTTGGATACAAAAACATACGATTTGGATACGAAAACAACATTTGGATACACTTGGTTGACCATTAACTTAACTCTTATCTCTTAACTAATCATTTGTCATTTAACTTTACTCTTGTCTCTTAACTCATCATTTAACTTTACTCTTAGCATGCCATTTGTCATTTTACTCAACTCTTAACTTTTAACTCTTCACTTTTCCACTTGCGGAACTGGCCCCTGGTCTGGGAGTGGCCTCAGGAGCACTTTTGTTCACGGTGCTAATTTGTCACGGATTCATTTCGATGCCCAGTGCACTTTTTCTAGTGCGGTGCTTTTGGCGGAAACTTTACAATGGCGCTATTATTCGTATACATTGAGAAAATAAAGGTTGTTAAAAAAATGAATCTGTATTTTCTGGTCCCTGGCCCATGGCATATCTGACATTTTATACTTTAAACTGAAATTTTCCATATCCTTAAAAACAGTATTCAACAAAAACTGTTAACCCGCCCACTAACACTGAGTGCATACTCTTTGTGTGCATAAATCGCCTTGCGCAATGCCTCAACTTTGTCTATGGCTGGCAGTGTTTCCTGTATTGTAGAAAAAAATTCTTTGTATTTTTCTCTCTCCAAAATTTGCAGCGATTCCGGTGACTCGGTTACTGTACATGCGCAATTCGCGTTGGCGGCGTGCCAACAATTACTTAAACGTGTGACTTTGTAAATTGACGAGAAACACATAACACGTCTCAACAGCAATCAATTTGTCTGTCACTTTACAAGAACGACACGTGTAAACTAGCATTTGCACACTGCCAGTGAAGACATAAATAGCTGCATATAAACTGCGTTCGGATCAAGTCCGGCAGTCACTTTTTGAACGGACTTCTGACGCTACAACTCACGCTATGGGGGGAGTTAAGAGCTGAAATTTAGGGGGAATATAGCCGACATTCCCCCCCCCCCCTACTATACACCAACGCAGATGCGACGGCGACCCGTTTTAGTCTGGGTCGCCGTATTTGCAAAAAAAATTGTGCAGTTTTCGCTGTCCGGATCAAGTCCGGCACCCAAAGTGGTGAAGAACCAGTGGGTGCCGGACTTGATCCGGACAGCGAAAACTGCACAATTTTTTTTGCATATACGGCGACCCACACTAAAACGGAACGCCTTCGCATCTGTGTTGGTATATGGTAGGGGGAGAATGTCGGCTATATTCCCCCCAAATTTCAGCTCTTAACTCCCCCCATAGCGTGAGTTGTAGCATCAGAAGTCCGTTCAAAATGTGACTGCCGGACTTGATCCGAACGCAGTTTACATAGTATACAGTCACCAGAGTATATTTACCAGGGGGCAGTCCCGCACCCCGTAACGTGTAAATTCGTGTCAAATGTGTAAAAAACTAAAAAATTTGCGATTGAAATATTTACATTTGACAGTTTTACTTTTCACGGTGCGGCACTGCCACCAGGGGGCAGTCCCAAGCCCTGTAAAGTGTAAAGTCAAGTGTCAAATGTAAAGTAAAGTGTCAAGTCAAACGTAAAGTAAAGTGTCAAATGAAAAGTCAAATGTAAAGTAGTGTCAATTGTGTATCCAAATCTTATTTTTCGTATCCAAATCTTATGTTTTTGTATCCAAATCTTATGTCGAAAAATAAGATTTGGATACAAAAAATAAGATTTGGATACACAATTGACACTTTACTTTACATTTGACATTTGACTTGACACTTGACTTTACATTTGACTTGACACTTTACTTTACATTTGACACTTTACTTTACACTTTACAGGGCTTGGGATTGGCACCAGGGGGCAGTCCCAATCCAGAACTCACATCAACCATAGCGTGTAAAAACTGCACAGATTCGGGATTGGGTAAGCGCACGGCTTCAGTTCTGCCCCAGCGGAATCGCCGTATAGAACCAGTTTCGTATGTCGGCGGATATTTGCGATGTAATCTGCGCGCATTTTCGCTAAAATTGAACTTTTACGAAAGTTACTGTCAGTAGAGTATGTGAATGCAACAAATTGGTCAAATTGCATTCGAAAAATATCTCAAATGGTGAAACAATGTGCCCAAACACACTAGTTTTCACCGTGACTTCGTGGGAAAACTGAATTTTTTTCAACTGCAAATTAATGAACACGGGTGAATGATTTGATTTTATTTAAATTAGAATTTTAATTAATAAAAGTTAAAATTTGAAAATTTCAAAACTAAAACACATATAGCATACAATAAGAGTAGGCTGAATGTGGCCATTTCAGTGTTCACATCAGTCACGGTGAAAGTGTGTGTAGGGTCACTGAACCCCCGGGGGATATTTCGAAGGTATACCACAAAAGTGTGAAATGTCAAAGTGATGCGATTTTTCATGTCGTCATTTATTTTTTACGTTTTATTTTCTTTTTTTATGAGTTTCTCATTACTTACAGATTTTCTAATCACTTAAAAAGTTGCAAAAACAACTGAATTTAGCTAATCATCCAAGCTCACTTGTAATAAGTCAGATGAAAAGCCATCTGGAAAATAGAATCTGGACTGATCCTGTGCAGTTTGCCCAAGTTCTTGCCGAAATCTTTGAAATACATAAAGCGGAAATCAACGTCCATCACGCGTCTGCACAATTTGGGCATTCGAATGGTGGAAATGTCAAAAAGTGCGTAAAACGCTTGTACATTTGCGCATGCAAAAGTACCTATGCAAAGTTATAACTGTGCTAGTGTAGAAAAATACGTAACAAGGTATGTATTGAAGATTTACTGAGATATTCATAAATGAAATGCCTCAAGACTTGTTTCCATGTGTGCAGAAAACGAAAAAAAAGTGGACCCTAACGTTGACAATCGTTCCCCGTACAGTTGTTTTCTTGACAAGTCTACAAAAATCTTCTACAAAAACGCAAATTTACGACCCGAGTACACGCACTTTTAATGCGATAAAAATCAACCAGAAAACTGTAGAACCGACTCATTTATGTCAACTTTAGCTGCCTCTATTTTGTTTTTAACGTCTTGATCGAGTTCAAAAAGCAGTTCGCTTGCCGCTTCTAACTGGCCACTTGCATCATTTGAATTCACATCACCGGTTTGGCTGAAAATTGGATTCAAAGTGATTGGATTAAAAGAAAATAGGATTAAAAGTGAAACAGTCAAAAATTAGTGATTGTGCAAATTTTTGGGTCTTGGGAATGATCTATGTTCCCGAAATTTGTAAATTTTACGGCTTCTATTTACTGGCGCACACATTGCACGGAAAATGTATATATTGATACCATATACCAGCTAAATAATGACCTAAAATTGCATATTTCTCGCATCATACAATCTATTGGATAAACTATGACAAAATGTATTCAGTAGATAAATCGAAGTGATAAAAATGGTTTATATATTAGTTCCTAAATGAATATTTGTGACGTTTTAACCAGATTTTGTCACCAGTAAGCTTCATACTCCACTCGTTTCTAATCAGATGCCACAATTTTTCCATTCCCTGCATCAAAGCCATCTAGTATAAAGATAGCCACTTTCCAAAAGTCCCTCATCAACAAAACAAAACCTCTGGCAAGGTGCCAAAAAACCCTCCAGAGTCCAGACAAACATTTGATCAGTGACGAAATCCATGAGAGCGCCCACGCAAGGCGCCTCGGCTGCCGTGTGTTCGTAGCACAGACCCGCATAGCCCCCATGCGAAACTATCATCTGAGTGAGTTATTGGGACCGTTTGAAGGGGATTTGGATACGTGATTGAAGATTTGGATACGTAGAAACTTTTTTGTTGAAAATTATCGTGTTGAAAACTAGTATTTAGCTTTTCCCGTTGAAAATCATATGCCCAAATTATATACGAGATTGTGCTACAGGGGCCAGTCCCGCACCGCGCCCCAAACGTCATGTTAAAGGCAAATTAAATGGCCGGGCACTTGAAAAAATGGATGCTGAAACTCGATATCGATGTGGAGCCTCTATATCGATATCCAATACGAAAAAATGGTCGATATCCGATATTAGATATAAGTAATACTCGATATCCGATCACAAATCGAATTTCACCCCAGGCAAACTTCCTACTTTAACCCATTCTTCAAACCCACTTGAAGGCATTTATCATACCATCTATTCGCACTACCATAACGTGCACCATTCCCATGCAACAAGTTGGCCATTTGCACTTCACTTTCACTATATGTGTCATCTCCCAACGCTGCGCCATCTGGTTGGCACCCGTCCAAACACAGCACAAAGTGACTGTTTTCTATGCTTGAGATTGACTCTGAATTTGTGCTGTTTTCTGCGGCAATTATTTATTTTTGTGAGAAATTATATAAAAATTGAAATGGGAATTGCGGGAATTTTTTTAAATCGGAATACCTATGTAACTCTGTTTTACCTAGGTATATTGTGTGATAAAAAATAAATTACAAATGGACAATTCTACCAAATACCAAAACCAAAATTATAACCAACAATAAACAAACAACAACAACAACAACACACTTTTCAATTTCTCCCTAATTTCGGCCCATTCCCTTCTGTCCAGCCAAGTAAGAGCGCCCAAGCCAGGGGCAGTCCCGCACCCTGTAAAGTGTACTGTAAAATGTGAAATGTCATGTAAAATGTCAAGCAAAATAAACAAAAATATATGGTACTACTGAACCTTCGACATTTTGCATGACACTTGACAAATTTGCATTACATTTGACAAATTTGTACACAACTTTACACGACATTTGGCACTTTACACGACATTTGGCACTTTACGTCACACGTCACATGGTGCAGGTCTGGCACCGGAGCCGATTTCAGTCAATGAGATTTCCTTGATGCGGTCCAATTGAACCTCGAATTGGTTGACGGACAACGGATTCCCATCGGAGGTTTGCGTTGGTAATTTGAAGAACTGCAATAATTTTTTTTTGTTGTAAAATAGTCTAGTTGGAGATGAAATTGACCAGAGTTTGTCGCTTTGAGGAGCCCAATTTATTGTTGGGGTTATTTTTTCAGAGTGAAATTTTTTAGGGGAGTTAAACGAGAGGGGGGGGGGTATTTCGAGGGGTTTATTATTTTGCCAGAAATTTTTCGAACGCCCAGTACTAATTTGTTTGTAACGTAATGCAGACGTGGACATATGCAACAATAAGCACCATGTGTCTATGGACTATAGACTCATAGAGTATTAGACTTATATAAGTGAGTAATTGGTATAAACCATGTTCTAACGTAACAAAGTCATTGTTTTTCACGTATGTGCTGCATTTCCCGGATCACAAACCGCAGCTTTTGTCATTTACGTTCTCTTTACACTCAATTGGGGGGGGGGGGTATTTCGAGGATATACGGTGGTTATTTTTATCTCTCTCGTTCAGCGGGGAAGTTAACCAAGTTGATCATCTATTCAAGTGTCGTTTTCAGGGACCTACCTTATTTATATTTAAAAAAACCCTGGGGGCATCCAGCACGCTGTTAAGTGTAGGTCTAGTGTCAAATCTCATGTAAGGTATCAATTACGATAAAAAAGAAGATTATATTACAGAATTTTACACAATTGACAAATCTGTATAAATTATAGTTGACATTTGACACTTAACTTGACACTTGACCAGGGTGCGGGACTGGCGCCAGCGCACTAACCCTTCCATTGCACAAAACGACCACATGCGTGGCTGGCGGGTGCAAGTCCTTGCCGTACACGAGCTGGTCGGCGGGGCTGCCGGGCACCCTGCACGTGCCGAACAAATCGCCGCTCTGGTACATGTCTTGTTGGGCTCCGCCCACTCGCAGCATGGGGATTGAATTGCTGAGATTTGGGGGGGGGTAGATTGGGACGAATATCGACGGGGTTAAACGGGATCAATTTTTCGGGATCGCGATTGTTGCTTTCAGTTTTGAGAGTCGGGATTGTGGTCTCGGGATCGGGATTAGTTTTTTGGGTTTTCGGTTTTTGCAAAAAATGTATACTGAAGTTTTCAGTTCATATTTCTCAGTGCAAAAAGTCATCCGGTAAATCGTTCCGAGATCGGGATTGGCATTTCAGATTATCGGGATCGGGGCCTCGGGATAGCTGAATCCCGAAAATGATCGGGATTAGAAATCCCGTTTGAAACCTATCTAGTCGCTGGCACCAATTTACGCCATTTTTCCTGCCGCATTTCCAAAACTATCCAGGACTAATTTCAGTCTTTCAGCAAAAGTGAAAACCTAATAAGCCACCCAACCATAAAAAATGATCTCAATAACATCTCACTAACCTATCAACCAAACTTTTGTACTTCATGCAAGCGGCCAAAATATTCGCCGCGAACTTCAGTTGACCATTTTCGCCGGAAAATTGCTCCATTTTCGGCAACATCAGAGAAGGACTTAAATTGATTGGCAAAGGCGTGCGGCCAACGAAATAAGTTTGCATCCACCAGGATAGAAACTGAGATGGTGTGTTTTTTTGTTGTCGCGGTTAAATATTTCTATTTTTCAGTCTTTATTTTTTTTATAAATCTGAGCAAATTGAAATTTGTACATACTCGGCGCGGCGGTACTAAATTTAGATAAAATTTCGCACGCAATACAAGTTTTCTTAGACCCCGTTTTTAGATAAAATTTCGCACGCAATACAAGTTTTCTTAGACCCCGTTTACACGGATTTTTTGTGACGGCTCGACAACAATAAAACGTTCAATAAGTTGAGTAAAAAGGTTAAAAGTGGTCAAGTATACCTTCTACCTAAGCGAATATGCAGGCCAAATTGCAGACTCGTGCGTGTAGCTCAAGATTTTTAACGTTCGAAAAAAGTTTGCTATTGTCGCTGGCTGTCGGAGACAGTCCGACAACTGTCCGACTAGGGTTGGAAAAAAACGTTTTTTTTTTAACTCGATGTTTTTTTAAAAAAAAAAAACGTTTTTTTTTTTTAAACGTTTTTTTTAAATAAAAAACGTTTTTTTTTAAAAGCTCCCAGATATAACCTTGTGTCAACATATATAGGTATATCAGACAGTGGCAATACTCTGTGATGTTATATATGACCATATAATGTCTGTGGAGCCATGGGATAGCATTATAAGTGGTGATTTGTGTCAAAAATATCCATTTTTCGTCGACATATCGTTTGTATATCGCCTTATAGTTGAATGTTCGTGACTTCAGGTAAAGTTTGGCATGGAATAGTGATCAAACAAGGTTATAAAACGAGGTTGTTACTTTGGGAGTGAAGTTACACACTGTGGAGGTACATGGAAGCACATTACCTCAATATTATATACTACAGCAACATATGATGGCTTATTAACCCATGGTAGCATATATAAATGGATACTTTGATACAAAAAATGCCACAAAACCAATGAAAACAACCACCAATGTCAATTTGTGTGTGAAATTGCGCGCTTGCGCGCAAAAATTTTGCAAAATACCTAGTGCTTAGTACTAAAAATTTCGGTCGATGTTTTTTTTTTAAAAAAAACATTTCGGACGTCATGTTTTTTTTTTAAAAAAAACGTTTTTTTTTAATAAAAAACGTTTTAAAAAAAACATCGGCCAACCCTATGTCCGACAACTGCAAAAGTTTTCAAACGCATTTGACTCATGAGCTACAAGCACGATTGTGCAATTTGACATGCATATTCGCCTAGGTAAGATGTATAATTGACCACTTTTTCTCATAAATATGGAACATTTTTACTCAACTTATTGAACGTTTTATTTTTGTCGAGTCGTCACAAAAAATCCGTGTAAACGGGGTCTTACAAAAACAAACATACCCAGTTCTCATGCTGCCTTGCCCTCTCTTCTATACATTTCTGCAAAATCGGCCCATCCCCAGCGATGAAATCTCGCCACACCTGCAGGCTTAAATATATGAATATGAGCATAAATATACTCGGCGACATCACACTTATGAAAACCTACCATAACCCATCTGAATAATGGACCAAAAATTATAAAGTTTTTCATCGTAATATTTTATTTATATTTACTATGGAACAATTAATTATGAAATTTATCACAAGATTTTATTCAGAAAATTATGGTAGGTTTTCATACTAGGTGTGCTGTCCGCCGAGTATACATGTATTTATATTGAACTCCCACCCCAGAAAATGTCTCAGCTACCTATCCTCCGCAGGAGCGATATATTTAATTGAGGTGTCCAATTATAAAAGTCGACAAGTCAAAAATATGAAATCTCGAGTTGAGCGCGGAAACGTCATCTTGGGTTACTCCCGCACATTTTTCATTGTTTTCCATAAATTTTTTGACCTCACATACGATAGTGTCAAACTTGACATTTTTTTGGGAAACTTGCAAAAAATTTGTGCAAGAAGTCGACACATCCACTTAGTTTTGGGCTAAAAGTCGACAAGTCCATCCTTCGTCTTCTTTTTTGTTGGCAAAAAAAGCAAAAAAATGTTAGGCAGCGTCGTCGTCGACGGGAACAAAAATGTTCTCGCGTGCAAGAAGTCGACAAGTCCATTTCCCTCCCCGAAACAGTTTCGCTCTGACCGCAAATGGAATTTTATGGACACCCCATTTTTCACATAGGTTTAGAGCAGGGGCTAAAAATTTGACACTTTATTGTCAAAATATGGAACGTAATGGAAAGTATCAGAGAGCGAAATTGGACACGCACCACGGGTCTGGAATTGGGTCTGAAACTTAAAATGCGATTTACTCAAAATCACATTTTGTGGACCTGTCGACTTGAACATGTCATACGAAGCCTTAAAAGTCATGTAAAATGTCCTGCAAGACGTCAAAAGGCATGTAAAGTGTCAAAAGTAATGTAAATTCACATGACTCTCGACACTTTACATGACATTTTTCACTTTACAGATTCATCCCACACCTGCTCAATGTGCCTCAACTCGGTGTCGGTGCACAGGGGCTGCGAGATGTACATGAATCGACGCATGGTGTCCGACAATTTGGGCACGGGCAGCCGCGCCAGGCGGTCGGGCGACATCGGCCGCTCGCAAGCCATCCTGCGCTGGGGGGGGGGGATTATTTGAGTTTGTTTGATTGGCCCTACACACACTAGTTTTCACCGTGACTGATGTGAAAACAGAAATGGCCACATGGCCACATCCAGCTTACTCTTATTCTATGCTATATGTGTTTTAGTTTTCAAATTTTCAAAGCTTAACTTTCATTAATTTAAATTAAATTAAATCATTCAACCATGTTCGTTAATTTGCATTTGAAAAAATGTCAGTTTTCACACGAAGTCACGGTGAAAACTAGTGTGTGTAGGCACATTGGGTTGCGATTTGATTGTTTTGTGATGCACCCTTTACGTGGAATGTAGGACTGAATGTAGTGTAATTTAGTGTAGTGTAAAAATACATTATTTTTTTGTTATTATACTGAACTTTTGGCATTTCGCAGGACAATTGACAAATTTGTATGACATTTTGCATTGCATTTATTTGCATGGTATTTGACACTTGCGAGGATGCGAGACTGTGAGACTGTTTTCTGCGTAAAACTCGGTACTCTCACACACTGTAAAATGTTGTAAAATCCACAGTAACATTTACACATTCAAGTTATTTTACATCGAATTACACATTCCTCAGGTAAAATTTTACATGAAACATTTACAGAAAAATGGCAGCAATAAACAGAATCAATAAGAACACTCACCCAAATCCCACTGTTTTTCTCAATTTGGTAGAAGCCTTGCGCAGTAATAACCGCGTCAAATGCACCATCGAACGACTAAAAGAGAGAAAAGAAAAATGACACTTTAATATTCTTAAAGTGGAGAAGTTTGACACTTTATATTCTTAAAGTGGAGAAGTTTGTTAAGTGCAGAAAAGTGACTGTAAATAAAATAAAATATAGGATAGATGACACGAGAGAAATTTCGAAACGCAATCCCAGTTTTTCTTCTGGTTGATTATTTCGTGTATGGAAAATGCAGCGGCGAATAGCGCCCTGAACCAAAAAAAATAAAAACAATCTCATATATTTAAATCGTTTTCATGGACATTAAACATAAAATATACCCTAAATCCTCTAATAAGACCCCAGGGGAGTTATTTGACGTCAGATGTTTTTGAGGGGGGACTTATTCGAGGGGGGCTTATTTCTTTTCTGAAAAAATTTGGACTCGAATAATTGCAGATGCAGTCTGTCAACTCATGTTATTCAGGTATTAAACCGTAAATACACAACAACAAAAATATGTGTATACACTGCATTCACATCACGTATTTATCTGCTGTCGCTGCCGTTGGCTAATATTCTTATTTATGTATTTTGTATTGTATCATTTCCTTCACATGGGGAGTTTTTCAAGGGGGGAGTTATTTTCCCTCACCTCGCCAACAGGGGGAGTTATTCGAGGGGGGTCTTATTTGAGGATTTGCGGTATACAAACCAGAAAACGTTGTGCAAAAAAGGGACAATAAAGCCCACGATAGAAAATTACGTGTTCCAACATTTTTGGAACACATTTATCAAAAACGCTGGTTAAAAGTTATTTTATTGATGCATCGATGTCATCAAACGACAAGAATAGTGATAAATTTATCGACAAATAAATCGACTGATAAATCCACTAAAATAAATAAATACATAAATATGTAATTGGGGAGTATTTTAGGTATGCCACAAGTAGAGCCACCTGAAACGGAAACATTAAAAATCAGAAAGCACCATTTATCTAGGTACTTACAATACCTATTACCAATGCATAACTGCAAGTGAATTTGCAAGCCTATTTTTAGCGAAATATAAGCAAAGTTACCGCACAGACTAGTTTACTAACAGAAATAAACTCAAATTTTGTGCTCATAAATCAGCTTTGAACGTATTTAAGTTGACCAGAATGAGTTATTTTAAATGTTCGTCAACTGTAGTTGACAGACACCTTTTTTTGGTTAACTCAAATGCATTCAAAGCTCGTTTATGAGCGCCCAATTTGAGTTGGGGGTGCACTGATACGCACATCTGCCCGATACGCACATTTGCCCGTTTTTTTCACTTGACACTTTTTTAAGTGATTTTCAGATATGAGTAAAGTGAAAAACGCTGCACAATGACATTAGTGCACTTTTTTCACTTCACTCATATCTGAAAATCACTTGAAAATGGGTCAAGTGAAAAACAGTGAAAATTGGCTATTTCTCACTGTTTTTTTCACTTGACACATTTTCAAGTGATTTTCAGATATGAGTAAAGTGAAAAAAGTTCACTAATGTCATTGCGCAACTTTTTTTCACTTTACTCATACCTGAAAATCACTTGAAAAAGTGTCAAGTGAAAAAACGGGCAAATGTGCGTAACGGGCAGATGTGCGTATCAGGCCTGCCTCTTTGAGTTCACTTCTTTTGGAAACTAGTGTGCGCATCGCCAAAGCAAAAGCATTTATTTAGTATGAATGCCTTTATAAACAGTTATGATCTTGCATACATGATTCTTAGCAACCCTGCCTAACAAATCGTCCCTAAAACTGCAAATAGTCGTTATAAAATTCAAGTCAAGGTCACAGTCAAAAAAAAATTCAAATTTAGAATTTGAGCAGGAAAAAATTCAAATTAAATATCATAATTGAAGATAAGACAACTTAAGTTAATTAGAAACAGTGAGTAAACTGCTCCGATCAGACTAAAAAGCAAGAAAACTGGTGTAATGAAGCCCGCTAAGCAAATCAGAGTAGTAACATCAAAAATGAAAATATATATGCCTGTGCATACTTATATTCCACACTGCCCGTGCATTTCCCCGCATATAACTATTTACAATTTCGATTTTCCACCCTCATCCAAGACATCTCGCATTTCGCACAGCGTCTGGGCCAACATCTCGCGGAAACTGGAAAATTGAAAAAATGAGTTTGTGAAATGATTTTTCGATCAAGTGTGTTCATTTTAACGCTACGCACATCTGAGGACACTTCCAGACACTGTAAAATGCCCTAAAAAAGTTAAATGATCCTGTGCCAGTAGTCATGTAGACCCGCTAGTCAAGTATAGGGGGCATACATGACCAGCGGGCAGAGTATTAGCAGTTGGATACAAGACCAGCGGGCAGGGGATTAACTAGGGTTAGAAAAAAATCAATTTTTTTTAAACGCCTTGATTTTTTTTTAAATCAATTTTTTTTAAATCAGTTTAAAAAATCAAGTGCCAACCCCAGGATTAACCACACTACGTGGGATCCCAATTCACGAGAACAGTCCCAATACCGATCCCGACTCTAATCCAGATACCGAAAGCAAACAACAATCCCGATCCCGATTCTGTGACCCCAATCCCGATTCCAACAAGTCAATAAGTTTAGGACAATACCTGGGTGAGCTGGGGGGTTGTAAACTAGTGTGCGTAGGGCCAACCCCCCCCCCCCCCCCACCCAAACAAACTGACAAAACGCTACTGGTGCTGGGATGGGCTCTGAACGAACTGATGGACACGGTCAAATGCTTCTCTTTGGGATTGTAGCACACGCCGTAGCAGTCGGGCGCGCTGGGGCCGAACGCCAGCGGCACCTCGTTGAACGTGGGCACCTGCGACCGGATTAGTGTTATGAAAATCTTGCGAGATTTGTACTTTTTTATAATAAAAAAACTTATATTACTCAGCGGACCTCAAAGTATGCGTCCAAAATTAACTTTGTTGTAGACGATATGTCTTAGTCTTAGCAGGATACTTGCATTTACACACAATTGCACAAAAAATATTTCAAATAGAACATGGCGATTTTGTAAATTGACAAAAAAAAGCAAAAAAAAACACCCGATTTTCAGGGTAAAAATTATAAAAATATCACTCAAATGTTAACACGGTCACTCCTCACATTTTCAATTTACACCCTAAAACAAATCGATACAAACTGTCGGGTGCACACACAAATCGACCCGACCAAACTCGAGTCGACTCAAATCGACATTCAAATCCAACCCGCCCACCTGACTGGTGCTGACTTGGAAGTGCATCAAGCGCTTGTAAGCCACCGTGTCGAGTATCGGGGGCGTGGCTTTGTTTAGTTGGCTAGCTGCCAAACGCAGACCCAATAGGTGACGGTCGATGCCGTTGCCGGACATTGTCTGCGTGAGAGGTTTGGGTTTTTTTGGATCATGATTTAAGTGTCCCTGAGTTTTCTAGGGGACAATCCCAGAGCCCGTAGAATGTCAAGTGTCAAAAGTCGTGTCAAATTCTCTGTAGAACGACCGAAAATGATCAATAAAATTTGACATCTTACAGGACATTAGGCATTTTACAGGACATTTTACAACTTTTGACATCTTACATGACATTTTACATTTTACAGGAAATGACTTTTAACACTTCGCATCACATTTACATTTTACACAAGAAAAAACACCAGAATACCGAGAACAATCGCGTTTCAACCAAATTATTGAGTACATGAGTGCGTGAGTTTGGTACGCCTATTTTATCTACTCGTTTATGGCGTTTTCACATCGTGGTAGAATTTCACTGTCCCCGTTCAATTAAACTAAAAGTCCGAGTAAAAACACACCGATTATATACAACCGCCACTTAACCGCAAAAAGAAAAAAATACCGTATTTCCTCGAAATACCCCCAGGGGGTTTATTTTTTCAGAGTGACAATTTTGAGAGAAAAACGTGAAAAATGCAACAATAACGACCATTTATAAGTTTTTACAGCCTTTTATAAGGATGTAGATGGTATAAACGATGTTCTAACGTAACACAGTAAGTGTTTTGAACGTCTGTTATGCATTTCCCGGACCACAAATTCATAGTGCCCATTTTGAGGGGGGTATTTCGAGGAAATACGGTAAATTAAAATCGCAGCTGAACTCACAGCGATAGCGTAGTCTTTGTGTGCATTTGCGGCGCGCCGCATCGCCTCCGCTTTGACTGTGGCTGGCTGGCCGCGCTGCGATTCGAGTGATAAAAAGGGCTATTTATGGCATTTTATTGGGCCCATAAACACTAGTTTTCACAGTGACTTGTGTGAAAACTGAAAAGGCCACATGGCGACATTCACCCTACTCTTATCGTATGCTATATGTGTTTTAGTTTTCAAATTTTGAAACTTTAACCTTCATTAATTTAAATTCAAATTTAATTAAAATTGAATCATTCAACTGTGTTCATTAATTTGCATTTGAAAAAATTTCAATTTTCACACGAAGTCACGGTGAAAACTAGTGTGTGTAGGCACATTTTTTTGGGCCCACACACACTAGTTTTCAACGGTTATTTTCTCGCCGGTTATGAAAACTCGATTGAAAATTAATGCCTCCCATGAGTTTTCAAATCGAGTTTCCAAAATCGGTAAAAAAATAAAGGATGGAACTTAGTGTGTGTGGGTAAATTGATGTAAATAATTTTGGCCAGTTTTTCATGCGGTAATTTTTTCGAAGAGAGGACACGAAGTATGCATTTGGGCGATGTGATATTCGATATCGGATCTACAGGGTGTGGCAATTTATACCAACGCTTTAGATTTTGAATAACTTTACACTGGGTGGTCGGATGAAAGTCAAAATTTAGGTGAACATTACGAACTAAAGAGGAAAATGTAAACACACATAATTTTATTTTAATAAACCCCAAAACGCATTTAAAAATTCACCCCAGAAATTTTAAAAAAACCTGTGTCATCTTGACCAAAAAGTCTACGGAATCTGGATTCGGCAATCGTACAGTGTCAGTTCGGCCCAAGTGAAATCGTCTCAGCGTGCCAGTTTCGTAGGTCGGCGGCAGGCACCCGTGCAGCCTGAAATTTCGATTAAAAATTGAAATTGAAATTAAAATGTCAGGTTTTTGTCGGTGTAAAAATTTGAGTTCACTTGCAAAATTGTCTAAATAGTTATGACAGGATTCCTAGATTTCCCCCATGAAGATTCCATTTTTTCCATTCTACATTTTGAGGGGCTTAAATTTCTGGCAACACTAACTTTGAAATCTACCACCAGTGGACATGGATAGGGTTCAAACGGGATTGACTTTTCGGGATCGGGATTGTTTTTTTTTGAGATTTCGGGATCGGGATTGGCCGGGATTGGGGTCACGGGATCGGGATCGGGATTAGGGTCTTGGGATAGAGATTTTGGCCAATGTTCTGGCATCCACAGTTGTTCATAAAGTTCTCAAAACACTGTTGAATGCCAGAAAAGTGGTAGAAAATGGACGCTGGGGGGGTTTTGTACACATTTTTGCATGCAAACACGTCATTTTTTCACTTTTTATAATTTCACTAATTTTTCCGGGATCGGGATCCCGGACTTGGGAGTTTCACGGGATCGGGATTTGAAAATTTTCGGGATCGGGATTGCAAAATCCCGGAATTTCACGGCATCCGGGATCGGGATCCCGTTTGAACCCTAGACATGGACCCAAGACTTTGCAAACCTGACTTGACAAAAGTCAACTCAAAACTCACTTGAAATATGTCAAATGAAATGCGAGCTGCAGGAAGGAGTCAGGACTGATCCGATGCATTTTAGGCACGTTTTTGCCGAATTTGTCAAAGTGCAAAAATCGCACGTCAACGTCCAGCGAGCGCCTGCGCGGATCGGACGAAATAAGAAAATTGATCTGGAAACTTGATAATGATGTGCGTTTGAACTTTGAGATCTGCAAAAAAAATCTGCAAAAAAAAGTTTTCCAAACTTATTGGCGCTGCGCACACTGCAAAGTGTAACGAGCGGGTCCGGACGTTTTAATTTCCGCCCGGGTGGAATTGTAAAGTCGGTTCGGACGATTTTTTAATTCGGGAAGAGGCATGTCCTTTTTTAAAATATTTACTTTTTGAAACTCAGACTTTTGACAATTTTAAATATTGAAAAAATCACCCCCACTGTAAAATATTTTGAAAATCGAAAATATTTACCAATGTGAATTGCGGACAGTGTCATTTATTCACGACAAGACTGAAAAACGACTGAAATTTGGGTCGGTTCGGACGATTTTGAATTCCACCCCTCTTTCGAATTCCGCCTTTGAATTCCGCTCATGTCCGAACCGCCTGTGCCACTTTGCTGTGTGTGGTGGGCCAACGGAACTTTCATTCACACAAAATGTGGAAAACGCACGTAGTCATGTCAACCTTTGCGTTTTCAATGCCGCCCCGCGCGATGTCATCGACTTCGAACGGGAGCTCAACTGGTTTTGGCACTGTGCCAGAGCCGTCCGCGAACTCACAATCGTCCTTTAGACTGCGATTTGTAATTGAAAAAGTGTAATGTCAAGTGTCAATTGAAATGAAATACGTCGATTCAAAATGTAATTTGTTTGTTTGCTGTCGTTTTTTTTTTTTGGGGGGGGGGGCAATTTTTGAACGGCCAAAATGCTATTTTCAAACGTTTTCATGGGGTGCACCAACAGAGCAAGTACATACTGCAACTTGTCTCCTAAAAATATTTGTATATGTCAGTTTTGTGTATGTGTATTTGTTTGTACATAACCTTAACTCAAAACTCAAAAAACCCTTTCATTCAACCCCACCCCATCTTTTTTTTTAAAAATCCGGGTTTTTCAAAAAAAACCTTTTCACCCCCAAACAACGACTCACAGTCTAGTGGCAGTGAAATCCATGGCCGAAGCGACAGCCGGCCCCTCGGCGGGCGAGTGTTCATAGCACAATCCTGCATAGCCCACCGGCGACACAACAAACTGTGGGGATTATGTGTGGATTAAGCTGCGTTCAGACTGCGTTATGTGCCGACAAATAAAAAAGTTTAAAAGTTCCATAAATCCGGAATAAACTTCCATATCTACAAGAAAAAACCGTGAAGTATACTCACTAGTTCAGTGTACACACATGCCAAATTTCAGATAAATCGGGCCCTTCGTTGTATAGTTATATGCATTTGAAAAATTTGACGTTGTCGGTTCGCTTTTTTGATCAAATTTTTCAAATGCTTATCACTATGGAACGAAAAGCCCGATTTACCTGAAATTTAACATCTGTGTACACTGAACTAGTGAGTATACTTCACTGTTTTTTCGTGCAGATATGGAACTTTATTCCGGATTTATGGAACTTTTTCACTTTTTTATTTGTCGGCACATAATGCAGTCTGAACACAGCTTTAGAGATTGTTGTTAGGTGCATTAGAATTAGAATGTACATTAGAGATTGTTATTAGGTATCTAGTAGGGGGTTACCCCCCCCCCCCGAAACGCTCGGGATATCTATCAATTCGTTATATCCTACACTCAGCTATCTATCAATTCGTTATATCCTACACTCAGCTAGGGTTCAAACGGGATCCCGATCCCGATCCCGGATCCCGTGAAATTCCGGGATTTACCAGTCCCGATCCCGATCCCGATCCCGAAACCCCAATCCCGATCCCGATCCCGATCCCGAAATCTCAAAAATACCAATCCCGATCCCGATCCCGATCCCGAAAATTTTCAAATCCCGATCCCGATCCCGAGAAACTCCCAAGTCCGGGATCCCGATCCCGGAAAAATTAGTGGAAATTATAAGAAGTGAAATAATGACGTTTTTGCATGCAAAAAAGTGGATGCAAACCCCCAGCGTCAATTTTATGCCACTTTTCTGGCATCCAACAGTGTTTTGAGACCTTTATGAACAACTGTGAATGCCAGAAAAATCGCCAAAATCTCTATCCCTAGAACCCAATCCCGATCCCGGAAAAATACCTATCCCAATCCCGATCCCGATCCCGTGACCCCAATCCCGGCCAATCCCGATCCCGATCCCGATCCCGAAATCTCAAAAAACCAATCCCGATCCCGATCCCGATCCCGAAACCCCAATCCCGATCCCGATCCCGATCCCGAAATCTCAAAAAGTGAATCCCGATCGCGATCCCGATCCCGAAAAGTCAATCCCGTTTGAACCCTACACTCAGCTATCTATCAACACTGAAAGGGGATGTTTTTGGTTACTATCCCCTGACCTGACCCCCCCCCCCCCAAAAAAAAAGAAGAAAATGAGCGATTTTGGGTAAAAATTGGGGTAAAATTTCTCGAAAATCGCTCCACATAGCTAGATAGATAGCTGGTCGATTTGGAGAGGGGGTTCACGGGATAGTAGCCAAAAACGTATGCCTCGAGTGGATAGATGGAGTGTTTTGGAGAGGGTGTAACCCACAGTACGAGTGTTACTACAAAAACGCACCTGCAGGCACTTATCGAACCACCTATTAGCACTGGAATGCGCGGCGCCATTTCCGTGCAACAACATGCCCATGTGCACTTCCTCAGAAGTGAGCGACTTGTCGCCCAGTGCGGCCCCGTCCCCTTGCATTTCGTCCAGGCACAGGACCAAATGGGACGATTCGATCGCTTCGATGCTGCTTCTGTTCGTGGGGTTGCCTGGGGTGGGAAAGGGGTGATTTTGGGGGGTTCCCATTGGGTTTAAACGGGAACTTTTCGAGAGGCCTGAAAACACAAATTTCAAAAACATAGATGTTTTGAACACATTTATTATTTATGCAGCCTTGATAATAATGAATGTGTTGATTTAAAAATTAAATATTTGAATATTTCAAAGACATTTGTCAGTTTCTTAACTCCATTCAATGCAATCCATTGAAACCCATAAAAAGCGCCCGCAAAAAAAAACGCCTCACGTCTCAAGTGCTCATGCATTTTAGCCCAGCTAGTTCTGTCCATGGAACTGAGCAGTCCAACTCCTGGCCCGGTGCCAGATGCATGTGCCAAGTTCATGACCGCTTGCAATTGGGCGGCGAACTGGCGCTGCGACAGCCGCTCGCCAGTTGAGGTAACGCATGGAACCCGGTAATACTGTGGGGTGATTATTTGGTGTGGTTATTTATGTAATGTGTTGGACACTTGAGTGCGTAAAGTATAGGTTGGAGAATCACAACTGTGTAGCGGGCGGGCCCCCCGGCAGACCACGTTCAGGTGCCGGTTCCGCAAGTGGAAAAGTTGAGAGTTGAGTAAAATGATAAATGATAAGTTAAGTGTAATATTAAGAGTTGAGTGAAATCATTTGTCGCTTTACTCAACTCTTAACTCTTAACTTGACTCATAACTTGTCATTTGTCATTTTACTCACTTAAGTTTTAACTCTTAACTTTTCCACTTAAGGAAGTGGCCCCAGGCCCAGACCACGTAAAACGGGTCAGGCCTATTATGCATCTAAACCCATTATGCACCTAGACCCATTTTAGACACATTATAGGTGCAGAGGGGTGAGAAAGGGGACGGGTAAAACCCCAAACCGCCTAGCTATCTAGCTACATTTAGCACATTTGAGCAATTTTGGCTTAATGTTCACCCAAAGTCACTAATTTTCATACTTTTTATAAATTTTCACTTTTAAAATCACTAGGTCATGTGTTTTATTGCATATTTTCAGCATGCCAGGTATAGTTAAATGTGTGCCAGTTCTAGATGTATAATGGGTTTAGATGCGTAATGCCACAGGCTCCGTAAAACGTCAAATGACAAGTGAAAAAAAATCATTTAACAGGGAATTTCACATTACTTTTGTGACTTTGCATGATATTAACTTTGAACAGTGTGCGGAACTGCCACAAAGTTCGCAAAATCCACTCCCCCCAAACCCCCCAACCAACCCTCTGTTTGCACACAACGGTGACATGGGTCACCCCCGTTCTATCCTTCCCGTACAGCATGCGATCGGAGGGGTGGCCCGGCTGGCGACAAGTGCCGTAGATCAAGTGCGATTGCGACATGTCCAGTGGGGCGCCCCCCGCCATGTCCACTGGGATCGAGTTTCTGAGGGAGTTTTTGAGTTTTTGGGGGTAAAAAGGTATACTCTGGTTACTTTACACCCTGCACGCGTGGTTCCCGCTGGAAGTGTGCCAACGATGGTTAGCGCGTGCGAGTTTCAAAAAAGATGACAGAATTGATTGTTGTTATAATGTTATTCATTTACATATTCACATCGATGAATTTTGTCATCTTTTTACGGAAATCGCATGACTTAACAATCATTGGCACGCTTCCAACACGAGACATAAATCAGTGCGACGGCAGAGTATCAAGTACGCCGAGTATAGTGTGATAACGGGGTAGTGCACATCCAGGGGTCTCGAATGGGGGTAAAAACAACCCCCTAAGATTGTCCGAATAAATCCATTGATCCATTGAACATAATTTCACACTACATCAACTAAAATGTTTATAGAATCCGGTTGTCAACTGGCACCTACGGCCTAAATTGAAGTAAAATCGAGTTGACACCGAAGCGAGTTGACATAGTTGACAACGAGTTGACAAGTGTGTGCAGCGCCAATTTTACATCATTTTCCGAGCACTCTCAGTGAACGCGTGCATTCATCGGGCCCTTGATCAGCGACCCTAACAGAAGAGGTGTCAGAGTTCAGTTGCATCATAGAGTGCGTTTTCGAACCTCCACAGAAATTACACTCACTGCGCTACGGGTTTTAGAATGGGGGGCGTATTATGCGCGTGTTTGTGTATTTATGTTTGCAGTTTGCAAGATCGTCCGTGGTTCAACTGGGGGATTTGGAGGAAATTTGACGTGACAAGTGTTTGACATGACAAGTTTGATATGAAATTTGACATGACAAGTTGATATGAAATCTTACATGACAAGTGTAAAATGTTGTGTCCTATCTTCGCAAGCGTGAAAATGGAAACTATGCACTCGCACGTTACAGCATTCCGAACTTGCCAACACCGATTTGCATGCAAGAACATAACATACAAAAATAGATGAAATAAAGCTCCTCAACACATACTAGTTGACAAAGTCACACCAGTTGACATGTGTCCTTGTCAACTAGTATGACAAAATGTCAACTGGTTCCGGTCCCAATTCCAAACCTTCATTTGAACGTCGTTCTTTGGCTCGTCAGCAAGCTTCGAATTGGCATCGGAGATCGGAACCAGTTGACATTTGGTGTCGATGTCAACTAGTGTGTAATGTGGGCCCTATGTAAGGCCAAACCCCCAAAAATCAGCCACCAAAATCCCCCCCCCCAAACAAACGTATCAATCATCCTTTTATACTCCATCAAAAGCGCGAGCATTTTCCCGCCCAATTCGCACTGGCCCTCGGTGCCCCTATCGGCGTAGGGTTCGAACTTGGGGTATAATAAGGCGGGGCTTGTGGTGATAACTACCGGGGAACGGCCTTGCAGGTATGCCACGTTTAGCCACCAGTCGGAGAGCTGGGAAAAGGATTTGGTTGTAATTTGGTGGATTTGGAATTTTATGTTATTGGGGTGACTAAAGTGTCTGACTTTTTTAAAGTTTTTTTCTCGAAATTACAGTTTTTAAGTGAAAATAGCGATTAGAAGGCGGCGCGAAGTACAGTGCCCAAGCACGCACCCTGGATTGTTGTCAAATGCCGAGTTTGCCTATTTTTGCCGGACACACAAGAGGAATTTGCGTTGTATTTATATCACATTTTACACGGGGGACTGACATCCATGACATTTGGGGACTTTCATTCCAAAATTTAACATATCCAGATTTTTCGATTTTTCAAAATCGCATTTTAAAGTTTGGCGCTGGCCCGGCAGCGCCATATTTGGGCGACAAAGCTTGCCCTGCACTTTTCAGATATCTCGGACATTTGTCTACAATTTTTGTGTCCCTAAATTTTGTCGGCTGGTAAATATTTTGGGAGTTATGTCATATTTTGTAAACCACCCAAAATAAGGAGTAAATTTGAAAATTTGAACTTGAAATGTAAATAACTTCCTAACGGTGCATCGCAGGGCAAAACCAATTGCACCACTGAAAAGCCCTTTTCGAGAAGTACACAAACCTAAATTTTCAGATCTATATTTATACCCGTACTCGATTTATAGAGCAAAATAAATTTGGAAATTCACGTATGCACATTTGGAAATGAAACTTTATTTTGTATGGGAAATCCGGCCGGCTCTTCGCGAGCGATCCGGAGCACGCGTGCACTTTTGGAAATGAAACTATTTTTTGGATATGTGCACTTATGAAATGAAACTCCAGTGGTCCGACATGGATATGTGCACTTACGACATGAAAGTCCTGTTTTTCATAGGGGATCTGAGATGGATATGTGCACTTTCGATATGAAAATTGTGATTTTTCTGAAAAACGGTGATTTTTCTGAAAAACGGTACCACTGTATCTCGGGAACGAAATGGACTATAACACTGATTTTTTTACCAAAATGGGCAGAATTATACGTGGATGTCGAATCCACAGCTAACTCGATTTTTCTGGATTTGGCGCTTGTGAACTTTTGGAACGGAAGTCCCCATTTATGTATCCAACATCAGCTGTATGGAAAAAAATACATGAAAATTAAATTAGCCACCAAAAAATCTCCTTTCTCCTTCTCCAAAAAATATGTTCAAAACAAACAACAGCAAAAGGAAACAACGGGGTAATTCCGCAAGTGGAAAAGTAAAACAATAAAAAAGGGAAGCTAAAAGTAAAAAGAAAGGAAAGTTGAGGAGAGAGAAGTAAACAATTTAAAACTGTAAATTAAAGCGAAATGGCAAGTCAAAATTCAAAAAAAATCTATTTTTTTCTTTTACCTTTCCCAGTAGGTGGTTTCACCGGGGCAGGCCTGATACGCACATCTGCCCGATACGCACATTTGCCCGTTTGCAGGGGTCTCGAATGGGGGGGGGTTGGGGGGGGGGTTACCCCCCCCAAACCGCCCAGCTATCTATCTATCCCGGAGGCCGCTCAGCTATTTATCTATCCCGGAGGCAAAATTTTGGGCTACTACCCCCTAAACCCCCCCAAATCGCCCAGCTATCTACCTATCTGGAGCGATTTTTCAGAAACTATACCCTAATTTTCGCTCAAAATCGCTATTTTTCATACCTATATATAGATTTTCACCTCCAAAATCACTGGTTAATGCGTCTAACTGCCTATTTTCAGCTATTTTAAGTACTAAACACCTTCCCGGTCACGTCCGGCACCCAATTTTTGATGACACTTGTGACATCCTATCTCCAGTTCTAGGGTGCGCCAGAAGCTGAAACTTGGGGAAAATATTGACGGAACCCCCCTCTACTTCGCATGAATTTGGGGGGTCGCGGCGACCCCTTAGAGGGTGCGTCGCCATAAGTACAGAAATTTGATTGGCTTTTCTGGTGTCCCTCACAGGTCCGGCACCCACTAATTTTTAAGCTGTGGGAGGGGTATAAATCTTAAAATTTTCGGGATGTGTTACCAACACCCCTCCCCTACTATACACTATTCAAAAATGTCAGATTAATGTGAAAAATTTCTAAAATATTATTTTATTCTCTCAAAAAACACGACCACCGAATAGATGGATGACAAATAATTCACTTTATCGAATTTTTTTTTTGGACACTTGAAAAGCTGGTTTACGATACTTTAAAGTGAAGGGTTTGATGATCAAAGGTATGTAAAGAACCACACCTCTAAAACGCCTGCATTGCAAAATTTACTTGGGGGGAATTTCAAACTGTAAATTTTGTAAATTTTTGTTCCTGAAATGATGTCATTATGGTGTCATAAAATTCCCCCTAAGTAAATTTTGCAATGAAGGCATTTTAGAGGTATGGTTCTTTACATAACTTTAATCATCAAACCCTTCCCTTTAAAGTATTGTAAACCATCTCTTCAAGTGTCTAATAAAAAAGTTCCAAAAAGTGGATTTTTTGTCATCCATCTATTGGGGAGTGGTGTTTTTTTGGAGAATAAGTGAATTTTTGAGAAATTTTTCACGTTAATCTCACATGGTTGAATAGTGTATAGTAGGGGAGTGGTGTTGGTAACACATCCCCAAAATTTTAGATTTATACCCCTCCCACAGCTCAGAAATCAGCGGGTGCCGGACCTGCTGTGGGACACCAAAAAAGCCACAAAAAAATTTGCACTTAGGGCGACCCACCCTGAGAGGGGTCGCCGCGACCCCCCCAATTCATGCGAAGTAGAGGGGGGTTGCGCCAATATCTCCCACAAGTTTCAGCCTCGGGGGCGCCCTAGAACTGGGGATAGGATATAAGAAGTAAAATCAAAAAATGGCTGCCGGACGTGACCGGGAAGGTGTTTATATGCTCTTGTATACCCATTTTGAGCTATTTTACACCTACTTTTAGCGATTTTTCTCCCTTTTCTTCCTTCTATGCCCCGAAAAAGCCTATATATAGAACCACCACAACCCCCCCCCCAAACCCCGCCCCCAACCCCCCCCCAGAAAATTTTTCAGATATCTATCCCTCCGGAGGAGCGATTTGCTATCTATCCAACCACTCGGAGGGTCAAAATTCAAGATACCCCTGCCCGTTTGTTTCACTTGACACTTTTTCAAGTGATTTTCAGATATGAGTAAGTGAAAGTGAAAAAAAGTTGCTCAATGACATTAGTGAACTTTTTTCACTTCACACATATCTGAAAATCGCTTGAAAAAGTGTCAAGTGAAATAAACGGGCAAATGTACGTATCGGGCAGATGTGCGTATCAGTGCACCCCCGGTTTCACATCTCACTCGTAAATTTTCTCTTATCTTTACTTCGCACTTCAAAACTACTTCACACTTCTCCACTTCCTGGATTGGTGCCAACGACAAGACTCACCCAATTTTCAGTGTCCAGAGCTCGCTGTTCTAAGAAACGCTGCAGCGCCGGCCCGTCGCCGCCCACGAAATCGCGCCAAACCTGCAGAATTTAAGTGATTTTGCATAAAAAAGTCAACTCGAATTGGAACTAACCCCTGAACACCCCCCCCCAGCGATTCCATGTGGATCAAATTTTGAGCGCTTTTCACTCAAAATTGCTATTTTTCTGGACTTTGCCTATGTTTACCTCACAGCAAAGGCATCAACCCAAAAACGTTCCAGCTATTATCTATTTATCTATCTAATATACCAGAGCCCGCCCCCAAATCGCCCAGCTATCTATCATGTTGAACTACTTTTGCCAGAATTCAAATTCAAATTTCACAAATTTTTTTACCGGGTGAAAATTCAACCTTCGCCCCCAAAAAGAGCAACCTTTTCCACATGCTGGTACTCATCGTGCGAACACAGCGGCTTTGACATATGTAAAAATCTGTCCATTGTATCCTCCAATCTCGGCACCGGCAATTTTGGCAATTTTTGTTTCGACCCTTGGGTTTGCGACACTTTCGTTCCATAATTCCGGGAAATGACCGCGGTCGGATGCACGGCCGGACGCTGGATTCTGAGGGTGTAAGTGCAGAAATTTGGTATAGAAATTGGCCGGGTTCCAAAAAATGGGCTGTCTAGTGATTAGTGAGTTTATGCCACCTTTGAGCAATTAAAAGCAAATGGAGGGTGTGCTTCTACAAGCGATTTTTCAAATTTGAGTTAGGACCATGTTTGGCGTCCCCATAAAAACGCGCTTCAAAAAAATATATAATATGTGGGAGGCGCGAAATTCAATTTTGAGAAACGGGGCGGTCAAAAAAATGAAAAAAAAAAGCAATTATCACTTCACATAGCACTTAGTACCAACTAGGGTTCAAACGGGATCCCGATCCCGGATCCCGTGAAATTCCGGGATTTACCAGTCCCGATCCCGATCCCGATCCCGAAACCCCAATCCCGATCCCGATCCCGAAATCTCAAAAATACCAATCCCGATCCCGATCCCGATCCCGAAAGTTTTCAAATCCCGATCCCGATCCCGAGAAACTCCCAAGTCCGGGATCCCGATCCCGGAAAAATTAGTGGAAATTATAAAAAGTGAAATAATGACGTTTTTGCATGCAAAAAAGTGGATGCAATCCCCCAGCGTCAATTTTATGCCACTTTTCTGGCATCCAACAGTGTATTGAGACCTTTATGAACAACTGTGAATGCCAGAAAAATGGCCAAAATCTCTATCCCTAGAACCCTATCCCGATCCCGGAAAAATGCCTATCCCAATCCCGATCCCGATCCCGTGACCCCAATCCCGGCCAATCCCGATCCCGATCCCGATCCCGAAATCTCAAAAAAACAATCCCGATCCCGATCCCGATCCCGATCCCGATCCCGATCCCGAAATCTCAAAAAGTGAATCCCGATCCCGATCCCGAAAAGTCAATCCCGTTTGAACCCTAGTACCAACCTACCATAACCCATCTGAATAGTGAACCAAAAACTACACATTTTTTCATCATAATATTTTGTTTTTAATATGGCTTAATTAATTACGAAATTTACCACAAAATTTTATTCATTGAATGATGGTAGGACTCCACTACATTATATGATAGTTGAAATGAATGCATCAATGCGACACATGAAACAATGCGGCATATAAACAAAACATTGAGTTGACAATACATGGGTGCCCTTTGGTGTGTGCCGCTCTGACCCCCAAAATGCAAATGTCAATTCTGACATCAATAACCATTCCAAGCCAAATTACGGTCAGGACACTAAAAATAAAAAGTGCCCAAGCCATGTGCGGGGCTTGGGTTATGCTGTAGTGTATAAGTCACCGCTACGCTTTACCCATACGAAAAAAGCACAAAATTAGGTTGTTTTATTGAACATACTGATCTCACATCGTTACTTTCAGAAGCACAAAAATATGTGCAGATCGGTACCTTTAAAAGTACAATTTTGGAAAAAGTGTGTAGATCGGCACTTTTAAAGGTACAGAAGCTGAAAAAGCTTGTAGATCACGTAGCGGTGACTTACTCGGGTACAGGTACCGATCTACATCTAATGAATTTGTGCTTTTAAAGGTACCGATCTAAATGCTTTTACCAATTTGTTCCTTTAAAATGTACTGTACTAGGAAAAATACAATTAATTAAATTTTATATAGCTAGTGTTATGTTATAAACAACGATTATACCCATGCATGTGGAAAATAGGTTAAAATAAGCTCATAACCATGTATATTGCCCAAAATTGCGTTTTTCAAGATGAAAATTGGTAAAATGTATCATGTTAGAAAATGCAAGACGCGCCCCACTCAAAAAAAAAAATACAAAAACATCGTAAAACCTTCCACAAACTGACGCATTCGAGTCGATTCTCTGCAGCGACAATCTATCAGCCAGGCATCCCCTTCCATCACTCGAATCTAAATACGCCGCTCTGGGGCAGTCCCAGACCCTGTAAAAAGCCCTGTAAAATGTCAAATGTCATGCAAAGTGTCAAAAGTCACGGAAAATGCCCTGCAAAATGGCAACTCGGTGGCCATTTTGCAGGGCATTTTCCATGACTTTTGACACTTTGCATGACATTTTACAGGGCTTTTTACAGGGTCTGGGACTGGCACCTGGTAGCGAACATTGTCCTAGACGAGATGCGGGCGCAGTTCTTCAAGGCCAGTCTGTTCTCCTTGTACGGGATCGGCGACCTGACCGCCGTGCACAACGCTCGCGCGGCCGTCTGCGGTACGGTCGGGTGGGCAACGGTACTGCGTTTTCCGGTAAACTGTTGTACGGTACGGTGGATTTTCCTTTTAGGCGATAGGGAGTAGCGGAAGCAAATCGCTCCTCTGGAGGGATAAATAGCTGAGAAACAAAATTGGGGGGTTGGGGGGTTCGTAGGGGTTCAATATATAGGCTTTTTCAAGGTATATAAGGAAGAAAAGGGAGGAAAATCGCTAAAAGTAGGTGAAAAACGGCTGAAAATGGGTATAAAAGCACATTTAGTACTAAAAATACATAGCTGAAAATAGGCAGTTCACACAGGAACGAGTTATTTTGGAGGTGAAAATCTATAAAAAGGTACGAAAAATTGCGATTTTGAGCGAAAATTGGGGTTTATTTTCTCAAAAATCGCTCCATATAGGTAGATAACTGGCCAATTTAGGTAACCCCCAAAATAGTAGTGGAAGTAGTTGAATGGGGAAAAAGACAAACAAAAAACAGGTTTAAGGTAGGCGAATAAAATGGAGAGAAGTAGAAAAATGGAACTAAGAGAACAGTGGACAAAGAAGGTATCCTCGGAAAATTCACAAATCGAAAACAGCCCCCATCCCACTCAGCTAAAGTCATGATATAGAGCTCTTTCCATCCTAATTAGGACTTCAAAAACATTCAAACTTTATAAAGCTATCTGAACTTAATAAAATCCAATTAAGTATAAATAGAAGACAGTATAGCATATTTGACAGTCGGCCAATGTGGCTCTACACGAGTTGACTGCCAAAATTCCGGGAACTGGCAAAGCATTTTTGAACACTGTTTAGTTGACCGGAATAATTACTTTGTCGTTAACAGAGATAGGCGCTCCACACACAGCTATTTTAAAACTAAGTTCTAACGTTTTTTGGCAAAGTATGAATACCGTATTTCTTCTAATGGCCCTACACACACTAGTTTTCACCGTGACACGTGTGAAAACTGAAATGGCGACATCGCGACATTCAGCCTACTCTTATCGTATGCTATATGTGTTTTAGTTTTCAAATTTTCAAACTTTAACTTTCATTTATTTAAATTCAAATTGAATTAAAATTAAATCATTCAACCGAATTCATTAATTTGCATTTGAAAAAATTTCAGTTTTCACACGAAGTCACGGTGAAAACTAGTGTGTGTGGGCACAATAGAACAGCGCCGTTCTATTTTTTTTCGTCAACTTGTTCAGCTGCCGTTGTATTGGAGGTTGACGAAAAACATAGAACGGCGCTCTTCTATTAGAAGAAATACGGTATTCATACTTAGCCAAAAAACGTTCGAACTTATTTTAAAAATCGCTGTGTGCAGGCGCATAAAAATGTAATTCCGGTAAACTCTACTGCGGTCAAAGCCGATTAATCAGTAACCGTATTTTCGACCGCAACTAGGACCAATAAATTTCAGACACCAAAAAAGCGGAAGTAGATTTTTTTGCCACCAACAAAGCGGAAGTAGATTTTTTTGCCCGCGATTTAAAAAAATTCCTCACCTCTACTCGCATGGCGCCACCGGCCGCCCCACCCTGATAACGGCAAGAAAAACAAGGGAAAATCACGATTGAAAAAAAATCCGGGTCAATTCCGCAAGTGGAAAAGTGACAGGGAAAGTGGTAAGTTTTAAGTGAATAATCCAAGTGCTTTTTGGAGAAAAAACTTTAGTGTTTTTTCATTCGACTGATCACTTAAATATACTAAAGTGACATGGCGCGCAGTGATTTATGTGTCACGTTGGAAGCGTGCCAATAATAATTAAAGCGGGGATTTTAGTTCAAAATTGTTGTAAATAAGTCAACATAAAACGTTATAAATGCAATCCTTATCCATTTCTATAAATCCCTCAAATACTTTTGGCGCGCATCCATAGTTTTCCACGCGTGAAGACGCAAAGTCACTGAATGAACTAGCCACTTTTCTTGTCAACACTTTCTAGCACTTAACACTTGAATATCACTTCTTCACTAGCGGAATTGGCACCCGAAAAATGCGAACAATTTACCTTTCTGGCGGACGGGGTAGACGCCACAAAACGGAGAAATATTGGTGAAGACATTTTTTGCCGGGCGAAATGTCGAAGTTTTGACTGGCCCGCGCGCGCGCCCGCTTCGCTGTAAAGTTTGTTTACAAAAATGCGGTAACAAAATAGTTCAAAATCGTTTTAAAAGGGAAACGTGCGCACTCGCCCTTTTCTTTTTTCTTTTTTTAGTTAAGAGCGGTATAGTTTTCCGATTTTGCGAATGTGAAAATAAAAAAAGAATTGGCAGTACGTGCGAATGTGAAGTAAAATTTGGCACTTTTTAACGCTACACTATCGGAAAATATCGGAAAAATTTTCTCTGAAAACCTCCGTTTTTGATATTTCACAATTATAAAAACCTCCCACCCATTACGGATAGTTCGATTTATTTATAAATCTTTTTCTATTTGTTCTGAAACTGGTGAAAAGTGAGGCAGTGATGAATTCATATTTACGAATACTAAAATTCACACGTCTAACCCCACTTTATTTGGACCACCCCCTAAAAATGATAGTGTAAAGATCTTTGATGTAGAGTTTACAGATTTTTTGATGCAAATATTGAATGAACACATCAAATTCATCCCACCATGATAACCTGAAAAAACTTTTTCAGTGTTTTTCATGAATTTGTTGTGGTGCACATGAGGTAAATATGATTTTGAATGAGACAATTGAACAAAGTTGAAGACACATGGCAGATGAATGTTGAAATTTTCTGGTGAATATTCATTGCCATGAACACACTATGAGAATTATCCACCAGTTTGAAAAAAGCTCATCCATGTTTACCCACAAGAGAAAAGAATTGGATACATGTGAAAAAATGTTATAAAAGATCAAATGTGTGTTGCTTTGGGAAGGTCCCACCATCATTTTATAGAACTACACAGCAAGAGTTGTTAAAAATTAGAAGCATGATAACATTCAAAAAGAATAGCATGCAAATGTATTGTATACACTTGAATATCCCTGTTAAAATACCCCAAGTTTGAGTGAGCTGTGAGAGACGACTTTGCAACCAAAAAAAATCCACCCCAAAAATGAATAGCAATTGAGCATGAACAGTGTTGATATAATTCACATCTCTGTATGTCAACACAATAACTTGGTCATGGTCTTTTCTAAAAATCTTGTTGAAGTAATAATCCCCCAAATAGTCCTACCTCAATAAATTTTTAACTAACCTTGTCCCCCATGAACAACAACTCTAAAATTTTGCTGGTGAAATTATGAACCACCTGAGTTATCTTCATTGATATACAGTATATATTTTACCACTTTTCACCATTTTCTGCTGAAAAACATGCTTAAAAAGGATGCTGTATAATTTGTGTTCAAGATATGACGAAAATCAGCATTAAAACATTTTTTCTATACTCGAAAAAGTATAATTACATAGCTGATACAAGTATTTCATTTTTTGTCAATGCTAATCTCAATTGGTGGGAACATAGTGCCATCACTACTTTCATAACATAATACATAAATATATGTTGGTAGGTGTTTACATACCCTAAATACCATCATGTCTACATTTTCCTTATAAATGTTCTCATTTGAAAAATACATCGAAATTTTGATATAAATTCCATATAATAAGTCCAAAAAATACATCAATGTGATTAATTGAAATAATATGACAGTGCACCATACAAAAAACAACAACAGTATTTTAACAACTCTGTAGAAGTGGAATATTGGAAGATGCAGGACTGCAGAACACTGCTTCAGTTGTCTGCAAAAATGGGAAGAAGTGCCCTCAGTTGTCTGGTTTATGGCATGTTATTATTATTCTGGATTGTCCAGCAATTTGCACCAAACCAAAACACAGCCACAGCACATAGACTACAGAATGTATTTAGAAGGGCCAGGTGCCAATCCCAGACTCTGTAAAAAGCCCTGTAAAATGTCAAATGTCATGCAAAGTGCCAAAAGTCATGGAAAATGCCCTTCAAAATGGCAACCGAGTTGCCATTTTGCAGGGTTATTTTCCATGACTTTTGACACTTTGCACGACATTAGACATTTTACAGGGCTTTTTACACGGCTTGGGAGTGCCCCCAGGTGAAACACCAGTTTTCAATATCTTCTGTCCAAAATGTACATAGCGTATTTCCTCGAAATACCTCCAGGGGGTTTATTTTTTCAGATTGGAAATTTGAGGGGTATTTCGAGGGGGGTATTCTCTCGCCAGAAATTTTCGTAAAGTGTTCTAGTAACGAATAAGCTACTCAAATTTACCTACATACACAAAACCGGTAATAAATGCGACCAATAAGGATATATTTGGACATAAAAAAAAACAATATTTTTCCAGGAAGTCAGTATGTCCATCAGATTTTGCAAGCTACTATGAAAGGAAAGTGGGAATGAGCGCCTTCTTTTTGCCATATGGACTACAGAAAGCCAACTGGGGGCAGTCCCAGACCCTGTAAAATGCCCTGTAAAATATTAAATGTCATGCAAAGTGTCAAATGTCATGCAAAATGCCCTGCAAAATGGCCACCGAGTTGACTTGACGTGGGCATTTTCCATGACTTTCGACACTTTACATGACATTTGACATTATACAGGGCACTTTACAGGGTCTGGGACTGGCACCTGGAAGCACTGGAAACATTGCCACAAAAGAGCATTGAAACTACAACGGTTTTGTTGGTGGCATCCTCACAAAAACTTCTGTCCCCATCAAACATGGATTGAACAGTGAGTTTAAAAGACATGTGTCCAAAGTAAAGGCACATTTATTCATATATCGTATACCATGCACACAAAAAATGGGTGTGACTGTGAACTGTTGTGAAGCGTTGTGAAGTGTCTTCAAAGTGATACTTCATGGCGCTTCACAAAGCTAGTAGGCGCTTCCGGGCGCTTGATTAAGTTCATTGTGAAAACACTTCTCATCACAGGTGCAGTTATTCTATGCTGTTGCCTGGGCATTATTAGTGACCTTATTTTATATTACTGTGATGTGACAATCAAAATGGGAAGACATGTACCAATTGTAGAAATTACCAATACCCAATATCAATTGATTATGGCCAAGTGCGAATGGTCCCAACGCAAAATTGTGCCAAAAGCAGCTTTTTATCACTTATTTACATGATGAATGAGCACCCACTTAGCACTTGTTAACAGAATTTGTTTAAATTAATCTTCTTTAACTTGCAGTGTCAAACCTAGCAGTACAAAAATGACAATGTTGACAACAATGGAAACAGTGCCTACAACAACACCTGCAACTACAACAAGGCCAACACCGCCACCTACAACAACGCCAGCAACATTTGATGGTATTTGCCAAATGGCTTCTGATACCGTATTTCTTCTAATAGAATGGCATACCTCCAATAGAACGGCACCTCCAATAAAACGGCAGGTTTTGGCACATTTTTGCGCTCACGAAAACAATAGAATGGCAGCCTCCAATTGAACGGCACCTCCAATAGAACGGCAGGTAGGAGTTATGTTGGGAGTGTTCCAAAACACACAAATGAATCAAAAATGGATGGTGAGAACATGCAAAGCATTCAAATAGGTAGGCGTTAAATCTCAAGTTGATGCTCTAATATTAAACTAATTAATAGAATGGCACCTCTAATAGAACGGCAGGTAAAAAAGTAGACGAAAGAAATAGAACGGCGCTCTTCTATTAGAAGAAATACGGTATATTCTTCTGATTTTTATTTAATTGACATTTTTGTGTTGTGATTATGGTGCAAGTTGATAAGTGACTGGAAAGTGATGTGTAAATTTACCTATGTTCAAGTCATACGAGAACTTCCTATCTAACTTATAACTTACACTTGTCCCTGTCATTTGTCAAATTACCATCAGACCAGCACCAAATAACTCAACAATCACTCAAATAAAAACCACTCCCTTTTAACTATAAAAATCCCCACCCTAAACACCCTATGCTGTGCAGGTGATTTTGGCACCAAATCACAACCACTGTCATCTGGTGGCAGTCCCAAGCCCTGTAAGTGTGAATTAAAGTGTCAAATGTAAAGTCACATGCAAAGTAAACGATCAATTGTCATGCAAAATTCAGTAATAAACTACTTTTTTCCGTTTTGACTGCCACTTTACGTTGCATTTGACTTACATTTGACACTTTACTTTACACTTTACAGGGCTTTGAACTGCCCCCTGGAGCCACTGGGCACTACATTGACACACCTAAGGATCTGGTGTGCATTCACACTCACCATGTGAGTGGGGGGGGGGGGGGGGGTTATTCGCGTGGAAGCTATTGAAATGACAAATAAAAGGCACTGTTCGCTAGAGGGACACAACAGCAGCCTTGGACATCAAACACCCCAGGACATCCATGATTCCGGGACATCCCTGCATGCCTAGTGGATATCTGTGCCTGGGGCCAGATTTAATTCTCCCTACAGATTTGTAGGGCAGGGCGTACGCCCGATAGATTTTTTAAAGTTCAGCCGCATCGGCGCACATGCACCGAGAGCAAGGCGATTTGTAAAATATACAAAACCATTCTTTCAGGTCGCCGATATTGCAATATGACGTATATAGCTTCGATTTTGGCCCGGAAATCACTATTTCGTCATTTCTTGGCCGTCTGCCAATTCGCTTTTTATTTTATTTTGTCGGGCGGGTTACTCGCATAAGTCGCGCTTTTGTGTAGTCAGGTGGTCACTTTTTTAGTGTTCACTGTCTGCAACCTGAAACCATGAGTGCAGCGACAAGAAAGAAATGCATGCACGAGCGTACAAAAGCGCAACTTATGCTAGTAACCCGCCTGACAAAATAAAATAAAAAGCGAATTGGCAGACGGCCAAGAAATGACGAAATAGTGAGTTCCGGGCCAAAATCGAAGCGATATACGTCATATTGCAATATCGGCGACCTTAAGGGATGGTTTCGTATATTTTACAAACCGCCTTGCTCTCGGTGCATGTGCGTCGATGCGGCTGAACTTTAAAAAATCAATCGGGCGTACGCCCTACCCTACAAATCTCTAGGGAGAATAAAATCTGGCCCCTGAGCATCAAATTTTTAATTCTGGGTCATGTAAAATATCAATAAAAACAAAAGGGGAAGATTTTATTACTGAACATATGACATTTTACATGACAATTGACCAATTTGTATGGCATTTCACACTTTACTCTACATTTTTAAGTGTGTGGAATGTGCACCACCCCCCCCCCACCCCCACAAAACCCCATTTTCACCTTAAATTCCACCCCCAGACATGTCGCTGGACGAACGCCCAAAACAGCAGGCTCAAATGGCGGCAGTCTCACAGCAGGGGGCAGTCCCACGCCCTGTAAAGTGTAAAGTAAAGTGTCAAATGTAAAGTCAAATGCGAAGTAAAGTGTCAATCAAAACAAAAAAGAAAAAATTTTATTCATGAACTTTGCATGACAATTGACAGTTTACTTCGCATTTGACTTTACATTTGACACTTTACTTTACACTTTACAGGGCTTGGGATTGCCACCAGCGCAGCTGACATCAACATGGACAAATGGACTGCAGCCTTTGGCACCGATTCAACACCCACTGGCGATTTCATGATTGCTGGTGCTACTCCCAGACCCTGTAAAAGATCCTGTAAAGTGTCAAATGTCATGCAAAGTGTAAAAGACCCTGTAAAATGTCATGTATCATGCAAAAATATAAAATCGCTTAAAAATAAAAATGAAAAGAACGATACGGGACTTGGCAGCTGGACAAAATTTCGTAATCGTTCTATAAACGGTGGAAAATATCTAAAATAAACTGAAAATTAGTCTAAATACATGGAGATGCACTTATTTTGAATCTATTTTACCTATTTTCAACCCATTTATAGAACGATTTCGACATTTTAGCCGGCTGCAAAGTCCCGTATCGTTCTTTAAATTTTTATTAAACACATGACAGATGGCATTTTACAGGGTCTTTTATAATATGGCGTTTGACACTTTGCATGACATTTGACACTTTACAGGGTCTTTTACAGGGTCTGGGACTGCCTCCTGATGCGACGAATAGTGATGCGAAATTGATCAGTGATCCAATTAAGTGCCAAGAAAATCCGGGATTTCTGCAGTTTTTGTGAGTTTCAGGGGATTTTTAGTTTATACAGATGCGGTCAATTCTGCAAACTGACTAGTAAGAAAAAAAGTGGTATTTATCCCCCCTCAACCCAGCGCGTGGATGGAAGCACGGGCCAGGGGCCACTCCCAGACCCTGTAAAAAGCCCTGTAAAATGTCAAATGTCATGCAAAGTGTCAAAAGTCATGGAAAATGCCCTGCAAACTGTCAAAGGTCATGCAAAGTTTCAAAAGTCATGGAAAAAGCCCCGTAGAATGTCAAATGGCATGCAAAGTGTCAAAAGTCAACGTACGTTTGCCATTTTGCAGGGCATTTTCCATGACTTCAGACACTTTGCATGACATTTTACATTTTACAGGGCTTTTTACAGGGTCCGGGACTGGCACCAGACTGTCCGTGTGCCCGGTGGACGCGTCGACATTGTCTCCCGTGGGCCCCTGCATCGAGGCGGAAAAGAACTACGGAATTACGCATCATTATGCCGAGTTGACATCCAATGATGACAGTGATACTATGCAGAATGTGAGAGTGAGTTCGCGTGGGGCGATTTTGAGTTGAGTTCAGGAATTTCGAATTTGGGGGGGGGGGGGTTGGGGGTGGGGGCAGTGGGTGGTGATAGAGTATGGCGCCATTGGCGCTTGGTGCCCTTTTTCTGTGGCGCCCTGTTTTCAAATGGCGCCAGAGCAAAATGGCGCCAAGTGGAAAAAGCGTCCTGGATGGCCCTTTTTCATTTGGCGCTAGCACCGAAGGGCACCAGCACCGGTGCTGGTGCGGTGCCCTTTCGATTTTCAGAGGTGCCGTGCCGGTGCTGGTGCCATTTTTTTAGAATAGCACCGGTGCTGGTGCGGTGCGGTGCCAATTTTTGGCCGGTGCCCAAGGTGCTGGCACCGGCTAGAAAAAGTGGACCACCAGGAAAGGCATCGGCAGGAAGAGGTGCCGGTGCGGTGCGGTGCTATTTTTGCCGGTGCCTTTAACATCACTACTCATACTCAGTAATCTAAAACGTGTTAAAACGAAGTTTTCCAGTTGACCACGATGAAACTGTCAACCAGTTCGCGCGGCAGCAATAACACTTAAAAATCGATCAAAACCTCAAATACCCCCCCCCCAGATAATGTTCATCGCTCGCAATGGACACGTAGTCTTGGACGACATCGAATATGGATCTGTGCTTTGTGAGATAACTGCGCCTACACAGTAGTGTTATTGGTTGCCGAGATTTTAATTTGAATCAGAAACAGTTGACATTTCGTTATCGTTGTCAACTAGTTTGTGTAGGGCCAATGTGTCTTGCGTGACGACAAATACACTTTTGTGAATTCTCTACCGATTTTGGTAGTTGAGCACTTAAAGTGATCATTATGATGTGGCGATCCCTTTTATTAAACAATTAGAGTGATTACAAATGACAGTGCAGATATTCAATATGCTCCAATACAAATTGTCAATAAAAATACAATTGAGGCGTCCAATTCTAAAAGTCGACGAATCCAAAATATGAAAATTTTGATTTAGGCCCGGATCCGTCATCTGGGGCTACTCCCGCACATTTTTCATCATTTCCATAAATTTTTTGATCTCACATGCCCATCTGGCATAGTGCCAAATTTGACATTTTTGGGGAAAAATTCCAAAAAAATTGGTCAATAAGTCGACAAGTCCACTTAGGTTTGGGCTAAAAGTCGACAAGTCCATCATCCGCATCCTTTTTTATGGGAAAAAACTCAAGAAATGTGATGAGTCCACTATGGGCACCGATTTCTAAAAGTCGACAAGTGCATAAATTTCCCATAAGGTAGGACCAAAAATTTTCTCGCATGCAAGAAGGCGACAAGTCCATTTCCTTCCCCGAAACAGTTTTGCTCTGACCAAATGGAATTTTATGGACACCCCATTTTTCACATATAGGTTGAGATTAGGGGCTGAAAATTTCACTTTATTGACAACATATGGAACTTAATGGAAAGCATGAGAGAGCCAAATTGGACACGCACCTAGGGTCTGGAATTGTGTTTGAAGCTTAAAATGCGATTTACTCAAAATCGCATTTTGTGGACTTGTCGACTTTTAGAATTAGACGCCTCAATTGGAGGATACACAGTAAATACAAATGTATTTTTTTACGTGAATCTAAAAGTAGTGATGGAATAAGCACCAGACATTTGGCGCCAAGCGCCAAAAGCGCCATGGCGCTTTTCTGACACCCAGCACCAAGCGCCAATGGTGCCAGAGCAAAATGGCGTCAAGCGCCATAGCGCTTTCTCAGTTCCCAGCGCCAACCGCCAATGGCACCAGAGCGTTTTAGCGCCAAGTGCCAAAATGGTCATGTCGCTTTTCCAACACTATCTAAGACTGACAATGTACTATTTTTGTTGATGACGCAACCCTCAAACTCACTTTTCTAGAAGCTATGGCTCAATAGTTTGCTTAAATGAGGAACGATTTTTGGAACAAATGGACAATAATGTTACCAGAACCTTAAACTAAACCTTAGTTTTAATTTTAAACTTCAATACGAATCATCTAACTTCTTCAACGTGTAGTAAATTTGCCAATAACATACCGTATTACCTCGAAATACCCCCATGGGGGTTTATTATTTCGCCAGCAAAATTTGAGGGGGGGTTAATTCGAGGGGGGGTTTATTCGAGGTTTTTTTTTTTTATTTCGCCAGAAATTTTCGTGAAATTCATAGTAAGGAAAAGGCCTTTTCTTACACAAAAACGGTAATAAATGTGAGAATATAGGTTATATTGGGGTTATAGATGTACATCTGTACACAAATGAGCGTATAAGAGTAGCTGCGATGCAAATAAGTAGTAATATTAGGTTGTAAACTAATAAAGTGTCTTTTTTTCGATTTCATACAAATTCTTGTCGAATTATACATATTCATCGCTTTTAACATACAGTCAGATGCAGAAAAATTCAACAATAACATAGATACATAAGTGTCTATAGACATAAATACTATATTTGCTTGAATATTCCTAAAGGTGTTGGATTGTTGTTTTTGGGTTGTTTTTTTACTCACCACCGAGTACAGAAAATTTAAAGTAATTTTTTTCGTTTTACACTGCATGAAAGGTGAGTGAAATACCTAAGTACAGGGGTGGGCATCTTCAGTTACCGCTGGGAAAATGCGATAGATTGAGCTACGGTTGAGCTATCAGAATGAAATTTTAACACAATGGAGTAGACTCCATAGGACACCTATTCTGAAGTTTGCAACCCAAACGGCCACATTTTGGGTGAGTTGTGGAACACACGGTTTTTAGTGTAATTTTGTGACTTGGCGTCACCCATAGGATAAATCGAGGGTGGCATTTGAGGGGGGGGGGCATCGGTCGTTGGTGTCGTCCCATTCTGTCGTACATCGGCCGATTTTGATGCCCTTTGAGTATGTTGTGGTCGCGCCTACTACCAAATTCTTTTTTTACTCGAATAGTCCCCCAGTCCCGAGATAAGGGGGGTGAAGTCACAAAATTACACTAAAAACTGTGTGTTCCACAACTCCTCCAAACTGTGGCCGTTTGGGTTGCAAACTTCAGCATAGGTGTCCTATGGAGTCTACTCTATTGTGTTAAAATTTCATTGTGATAGCTCAACTGTAGCTCAAGCTATCGCGTTTTTCCAGCGGTAACTGAAGATGCCCACCCCTGTACTTTTTCAGGAACACAAAAGTGGATATTTTTCTTACAGAAAATGTTAAAGTGAGTACCGTAGCTTTTTTTCTATTTTTTACTCGGGAAAGCATTAAACATGTATTTTTCTTGTATATTTTACTCCAAACAGCATCAAAGATGTGTTTTTCTTGTGATATTTATGATCAGTATTTCTTAGTCTATCAACTTTGCTTCTTCATGAGCAAAGGCGGTGCCCCCGTCTGGCGAACGTTTCCGCAGTAGTCGTAGAGCTGGGGCCAGTTCCGCAAGTGGAAAAGTTAAGAGTTAAAACTTAAGAGTTGAGTAGAATGATAAATGGCAAGTTATGACAAAATTTAAGAGTTAAGAGTTGAGTAAAATGACAAATGATTTTACTCAACTCTTAACTTTTAACTTTACTCTTAAGTTATCATTTATCATTTTACTCCACTCTTAACCCTTCACTCTTAACTTTTCCACTTGCGGAACCGGCACCTGGTGACAATCTTTGGGTCTGGCGACCAGAGTTGTTATAAGTACCGAACTTTACAAAAGTCCCCGTATTTTCATTTTTACCCATGCTCAAAAAGCCTGCCAATGCCCATGCACATGCTCAATTACCCAATACTTGGGTAAAGTTGCGTAAAAGTATTTTTACTAGTATTTTTGAGTAATTTGAGTATTTTTTGTCACAGGAGCATAAAATCGATTATTTTTGTGTATGTGTACACTGTACAAGCATAAATTGCATGTGCAAGTATTGTTCAGGGTATTTTAATGAGTCTGAGTATGAATTTTTTTAAAATTTTCCAACATGTAAAATACAGTATGACCTCGAAATACCCCCAGGGGGTTTATTATTTCACCAGCAAATTTTCAGGGGGAGGGGGAGGGTTAGCAAGATGCGCGAGTGGCGTCTGAAATTATCACTGCGCACACAAGTTTACTCGACATTTCAAAATTTTTGTAAATTTTTCGAGAGTAAGCACCACGTTCTAATAGTCTTTAGACTTGTATACCGTATTTCCTCGAAATACCCCTTCGAAATACCCCTCCCCCCAAAAAATGTATAGAGAACGTAAAGGACAAAAGCTATGGTTTGTAATCCGGGAAACGCAGAACACCATTAAACAATGACTGTGTTATGTTACAACAGGGTTTGTGCCGTCTAAGTAAAAAATACATATAAATATGTCTATAGAGTCTTATACATGGCGGTTTTTGTTGCATTTTTCGACGTCTGTGTATGTTACAAACAACAATTTAGTACTGGGATTACAAATTTTTTTTGCCAAAATAACAATCCCCCTCGAAATACCCCCTCGTTTATTCGAGGGGTGTATTTCTAGGAAATACGGTATTCTGTTTTACGCGTATTTCAGAGTAAAAGCAAATACCCAATATCAACTGTGCTGGCGACGTGGCCGCAGCTGCTGGGCGTGCTGCACAAGGCACTCTGCGTGGCCGCCGAACTGGGGCCAATTCCGCAAAATGAGAAGTGAGAAGTGAAATGGCAAGCGAATTGGCAAGTAAAATGGCAAAGGCGAAGTAAAAGCGCAAAGGCCAAGTGAAACGGCACGTGATTAAGCAAAAGCGAAGTAAAAATAAAAGAGTAATTTCTCTTCGCTTTTGCCATTTCACTTGCCAATTCACTTCGCCTTTGCCATTTCACTTGCCAATTCACTTGGCCTTTGCGCTTTTACTTGGCCTTTGCCATTTCACTTGCCAATTCACTTGCCATTTCACTTGTCACTTCTCATTTTGCGGAACTGGCACCTGCTCGTGTCGGGCGAGGGGGAGCTGGCGCAGGTGGACGCACTCAGCTCCTTACACGACCCCACCACGCTGCTCCGCTCGTCGCGCCACGTGGATGCCAGTTCCTGCGCCATCCACAATAAATTGGTTCTGACTAGGGCAGGGTTGGCAAAATCTCAGAAAAAAATAAAATAAAAATAAAATGGAAAATTTAAGAATAAAATAAAATAAAATGGAAAATTTAAGAATAAAAATAAAAATTGTATAAAAATTCGAATTTTTGTAAAAAAATTGTAAAATTGTATAAAAATTCGTATTTTTTGTAAAATTGTATAAAAATTCATATTTTTTGTAAAATTTTAACTCATTGCTTGAGTTTCTACCTGTTTATTCATCGATCTGGGGGCAGTCCCAAGCTTTGTAAAGTGTCAAATGTCATGTAAAATGTCATGCAAAGTGTCAATTGTCATGACAAATGTAAAGTAAAGTGTAAATTGTCAAGACATATCAAATTTAAGTATCAATTGTCAAGCAAATTGTATCCAAATCTTATGTTTTGTATCCAAATTATTCTGTTGTTGAATCCAAATCTTATGTGAACATTTGGATACAAAAACATAAGATTTGGATACAAAACATACTATGGATACAAAAACACAAGATTTGGATACGCAATTTACACTTTGCATGACATTTGTCATGACAATGGCCACTTCGCTTGAAATTTGACATGACACTTGACATTTTGCATGACAATTGGCACTTTACTTTACACATGTCATGACAATTGACACTTTACTTTACACATGTCATGACAATTGACACTTTAGTTTACATTTGTCATGACAATTGACACTTTGCATGACATTTCACAAATGTGCCCAGCTGACTCCAGTAGTCCTTCTACTGAAAATGCAAACCATTCTTATCAATAATTGTAACTTGACACTTGCAGCCTACTAACAACACCTACTGCATGCAAATTTTGAAAAGTAAGGGAAAATTTGTCACAGGTTTTTCAAGTATAGGTCTGATTATAACATTTTTTTGGCCTTGCATTGTAAAATGGTGTCATTTTATTTTATTTATGACTTTTGGGAATAAAATAAAATAAAATAAAATGAAACAAGAATAAAATAAGATAAAATAAAAATTTTATACAATTTTTATACAATTTTACTAAAATGAACTTTTATAAAACCAACCCTGGACTAGGGTGTCAAATTTCCGTTTTCCGCAGGCAAATTTTTTCTGTTCCGTTTTCCGGCTGCTGAAATTTTTTTCTCCATTTTCCGTTCCGTTTTCCGGCAACATTTTTTTCCGATTCCGTTTTTCCGGCTCATTTTGGCTAAATTTTCAGTTTTTCCACCTTTTTTCCGTTTTCCGCCTCAATTTCCAGTTTTTCTGCCTTTTTTTCATTTTCCGCCTCAATTTTCCAGTTTTCCGCCTCATTTTACCTTTTTCTGGCTCAACTTTCTGTTTTCTGATCAGCCAAACTGGTAAAAATTCATGCAGATTGTCAATGATGTAAAAAAATTCTGTTTCCAGCAAAATCACTGCAAATTTTTTCCACTTCCAGCAAAATTTCAGCCAATTTTATCCATTTTCTGGCAAAATTTCAGCAAGTTTTTCCATTTCCATGCAAATTTGATTTTTCCGTTTCCGTTTTTCCGGCCTCTTTTTCCGTTTTCCGGCCGCTGAAATTTTTTTTCCATTTCCATCACACACAACTGACCTGTTCCCAGTCGAGCTGTGGCGCGCTGGTCCCCTGCCTGGCTTTCATGGGCGAGCCCACGATGTCGAGCATGTCGGCGGGCGTCTCCTCCCACGAGCTGTTCACGCCCGACTCGTCCTTGGCGCTCGTCTGTTTCTTGTTGTCGCTACTCTGCTGGCTGCCGTCCTGCCGTCCGCCAGGGGGCAGTCCCAGACCCTGTAAAAGACCCGCTAAAGTGTAAAAGACCCAGTAAAATGTCAGGTGTCATGTAAAACCCTGTAAATCTATGAAAAAACCCTTAAAAATTTTAGATCCTAAAGGAAGATTTGGATAGAAAACCATAAGATTTGGAAACAATACATTAATATTTGGATACACAGGTAACTTTACAGGGTCTTTTACATGACACCTGACATTTTACAGGGTTTTTTTACATGACAGGTGACATTTTACAGGGTCTTTTACACTTTACAGGGCGTTTTACAGGGTCTGTGACTGGCACCAGAGCTGGCGCTCGGCAGCTGGCCAGCCTTGCTGCGGCCACTCTCCGCGCGCCAGAATGGAGTCGACATTTTCTGCTGCGAGTGTTGAAAGGCGTTTGCATCTGTTTTGCTGTGTTTTTGGAATACACAATGAGCCGCCAATGGAGTCAAAGTCAACAATAGCAGAAAGAGAGATTTGAAACACAGAAAGTAATTGAGCTTCTGTGTTTGGTTTTACGCAGAAATACGGAAACTCTAACACATTTTTACAACGCAAAACCCACCCCCCACCATACCGAATGACTCTGGAAATCTTTTTGCATTAGACAGCTTCACTTTTCAGCCTATTGTCTTACTTGTTGTATGTAACTGAAAATACTAATTTAGCTTTTTTAACAGTAGTGCCCAAAAATGCACCTAACACCAATACAAACCCCTCAGTTTCTCCAGTGTGTTATTTTCCCTTTTTTCCTTATCTGGCCGCTGGAATGTCCAACCGCTGCCCTCTGCAATTTGTTTGGTGTGGCACTTGAAAAATGATTTGTGCAGTCCACTGAGTCGCGTTTAGACACTTTTGATGTGTAGAAATGGATGTTGCTGTATGAAGTAATTGCCTGCTGTGCTGTGTTAGCAAACTGTGAACTGTGCAGTGGAAAGTTCTGAGCATTTATGAATTTGTGAATGGTTTTAGTATCCACAAACACATCTGATCTTAAGTATTTTAACTATATTTTATCAGCACCATTCAACCGCCAATGCAATCTGCAATAATACATTATTATTAATTCGAGATAAAACTCGAAATCCCCTCATTTTCATTAAAACTTTACTTCACCATGAGCATCGAAACGATTGGTGCCAGTTACGGGCTCGCTTTCGGGTACTGATACTCACATTCTTGTCAGAAATAGACATTACGACATCTCACTGGTAACAAGTAACAATTCATATCATTTCATTCTAAATTTGAAACTTTAGCTACTATTTGTCACTTGATAGTGCGTAGATTAACCCGCAAAATGCGACGTCGTATTTGCTGTGCACGATTTGCAGATACTGGCACTGAACGCTAGAACTGGGTGTCGTTTGAGCACTTGTTTTGTTGGGCTGCATGGCGTAAATATATTGCAAGCACATATTTACGGCGCGGTTTTGGCCAGACGCGCAGACGTGTCGTGTCCATGGCTCCGCAACCGACAGAACCTCAGCGACTTTGCCTTACATCCGCACAGCAAAAACAGTGCCTGTGATCTGCGGTGAAGTGTCTTCACGCGGACATACGCAGGCACTTCAACACACTTCACGAATTTCCTATTTTTGTTTATGTAAACAATTTAGTAAACAAATCCGTGAGGTGCATTCCATGGGTGATCAGGCTTGATCAGGCTGTGAAGTGTGATCACAAGGGGCACTTCAGACCACTTCAGTGCACTTCACGAGTACTACTTTTGCTGTGTGTGGGAAAGGCGTAACGGCAAAAAATGCGTGTGTGATGCGTCGGGAAGCGGGCTGGATGCGCGTGAAGCGCGACGCTTCAGTACACTTCACCAAGAATCCTGAAATTTGTGGTGAAGTGTCTTCCACACGCTTCACCTAACTTCACCAACGCTTCACACGCTTCAAAAATGTGGAAGACACTTCACGCTGCTTGGCGCTTCCACACGCTTCACACATGTATACATTTGCGTGTCAGCACCATATTAAAAAGCGTGAAGTGTCTTCACGAATAATTTTGTGAAGCGTGTGGAAGTGCAGAGCAGCTTGGTAAAGCGTCGGGAAGCGTCAGCGTGAAGACACTTCACGACGCTTCACCGCGCATCCAAACACCTATTTTCTGCTGTGTCTGTGTCAACCTTAGTGTCTTGACTAGTGATGTAAAAGCGCCATGGCGCTGGCGCCAAAGCAAAAAGCGCCATGGCGCTTTTTACATCACTACTCATGTCATGAGTAAAAGTAAAAAAATTTACTTTACGTTTTCTGTACTCAAGGGGTGAGTAAAAAATAATTACTTTACGTTTACGTATACTTTGAAAAAAGTTCGGTACTTTTAACAACTCTGCTTCACATTCACTCATATACTCGGCGGTTTAATGAGTGATGGGGGTGGTTTTGGTTTTTTTTTATGCAACGGATTTGATTAGATTTTGTTGTAGAAGCTTTAACAGCAGACTGGATTAATATTGATGCAAATTCTTAGTGTTAATTTAGGAACTATATTTAGCTTTACATGCGACTTTGGAAGATGCGATGCTCATATTTGCTGTGAATGACATTCCAACCAAAAAAATTCAATCTTATTTCAAATGGAGTTTGACCACTTTTATTTTCCAACTTCATTAACATAAAAAAATATGACACAAATAGCATTTCCCCCAAAAATTCTTTAATTCCATACACATTTCATTTCCTCAATTTTTATTGGTAAACTTCAAAATGTCCGTTTGGTTTGATGCAGATTTTTATTTGTCTACTGGAAATAGAGTGTGAACTCAGCTATAAAATGTTGACTGAACGGATTTTAGCCGGGTAAATACAGCTTGCCACCAAATAATCCGGTATTTTAGAAAAAAAATTAGTGGAAATGTCAAAATCTGATCTGGCAAATCTGAATACAACTGGTTGGGTGTAGCTAGGGTTCAAACGGGATTGACTTTTCGGGATCGGGATCGGGATTGGTTTTTTGAGATTTCGGGATCGGGATCGGGATCGGGATTGGCCGGGATTGGGGTCACGGGATCGGCGAGAACTCGGCCGTAAAGTAAATCCGGCCGTAAGGCATAGTTGTACAAACGTATTTACGTTTACTCGATAAATAAGTATACTCGAGTGCTGCGTAAATACGTTTACGTTTCCCCCCCCCCGAAAAAATACCGGTACTCAGTTACTCGCGTACTTTTTGAAAGTATGCGAGTACAGAAAACGAGTATTTACAGATATTTACGTTTACTCACATTTTACACAGCGTAAAAGTAGATAATTTTTACTTTACGTTTTCTGTATTCAGGTGACTAAAAATAAAATACTTTACGTTTACGTTTACTTGTAAAAAAGTTCAGTACCTTAAACAACTCTGCCGTAATGATGCCCGGCCTAAAGTAGCACCCTCTACTTTACGGCCGGGTTTACTTTACGGCCGGACCATCCCCCACGGGATCGGGATCGGGATTGGCATTTTTCGGGATCGGGATTGGGGTCTTGGGATAGAGTATTTGGCCAATGTTCAGGCATTCACAGTTGTGCATAAAGGTCTCAAAACGCTGTTGGATGCCAGAAAAGTGGCATAAAATGAACGCTGGGGGTTTGCGTTCACATTTTTGAATGCAAAAACGTCATTTTTTCACTTATGATAATTTCCACTAATTTTTCCGGGATCGGGATCCCGGACTTTGGAGTTTCTCGGGATCGGGATTTGAAAATTTTCGGGATCGGGTCTGCTAAATCCCGGAATTTCACGGGCTCCGGGATCGGGATCGGGATCCCGTTTGAACCCTAGGTGTAGCTAACAAAGACAGTTTTATTTTTGGGATTTAGAAAACTGCCGAATTTCGTCATTCACAAATGCACATTGCCAAAGCTCGAGATTTTCAAAATGTGATGCCCGGAAAGTTTCGCTGTATTTATAAAAGTTCGCCACCTTGTATTTTTGCTTCGAACGGAAAAATGTAACCTATAGTAGTCTATCAAATGTCGTATTGCACTGAAATCTTTACTTTAATACCTACACATTGCAGTAAAATCTTAGGCATTTCATTTGAAAAATAGACAAAAATTGTATTTCTCCCTGGAATACATTGCTTTCCACCCTGAAAAAATTTAGTTCAGAAAAAATCATGCCGCTTTATTCATTAAAATATGGCGACATTCTGTGTATAAGAACGCATGAACGCGTCACGCTGTTAAGTAGCTTGCATAAAATGTAATACCGTACTACCTCGAAGTATCCCCCCCCTTGAATTAACCCCCCCCCCCCTCAAATAGGCTTCGGAAAAAATAACCCCCCCCTCGAAATACTCCCCCTCCGGAATGATGTACATCATGTATGCAATGTACATGATGTATTTTTTATTACTTATTTGCATCGCAGCTACTCTTATACGCTCATTTGTGTACAGATGTACATCTATAGCCCCAATATAACCTATATTCTCACGTTTATTACCGTTTTTGTGTAAGAAAAGGCGTATTGTTTACTATGAATTTCGCGAAAATTTCTGGCGAAATAATAAAACCCCCCCTCGAATAAACCCCCCCTCGAATTAACCCCCCCCCTCAAATTTTGCTGGCGAAATAATAAACCCCCATGGGGGTATTTCGAGGTAATACGGTAGTTTACATGCACACAAATTTATTTAGCATACCGTATTCATTCTAATAGACCTCCAACAGAATGGTACCTCCAATAGAACGGCAGGTTTTGGCACATTTTACACTCACGAAAACAATAGAACGGCAGCCTCCAATAGAACGGCAGTCAGAAATCATGTTGGAAGAGTGCCAAAAAACAAAAATATTTGAAAATGGTTATTGAGAACATCCAAGGCGTTCAGAACTTTGATTCAGGGTTGTTTTCACATTTGGTTTTGTTTGAATTGATGCTCCATATTTTAAATGTTGTTCACGTTTAAAAAACACTATTTTCAACTGAAAAATGTGTGAACACGATTGGTGAACAAAAAAACAGCAAATTCAATAGAACGGCAGGTAAAAAATAGACGAAAAAAGAACGGCACTCTTCTATTAGAAGAAATACGGTAGACACAACTCAAAATGTTTGGTTTATCAGCTGTGTGTAAATACACTGTGTAAAATCTAGGGTGTCAACAAAAACTTTTTGGCGGAAAACGGAAACGGAAACGGAAAAATTTTTGCACTAGCCGGAAAACGGGAACGGAAACGGAAAATTTTTTGCACTTGCCGGAAAACGGAAAACGGAAAAATGAAAGGCCGGAAAACGGAAATGGAAACATTTACTGAAATTATGCCGGAAATGGAAAAAAATTACTGAAATTTTGCCGGAAATGGAAAAAAATTCCAGAAATTTATCCGGAAATAAAAGAATTGCAGAAATCTTGCTAGAAATAGAAAAAATTCACATAATTGAGAACCTGCATGCATGTTTACCAGTTTGGCTGAAACAGAAAACAGAAAATTGAGCTGGAAAATGAAAAAAAGTTGGCAAAACAAACACTTGAGTCGGAAAATGGAAAAAAGATGGAAAAACTGAAAATTTATCCGGAAAACAAAAAATGGGCCGGAAAAACGGAAACAGAAAAAAATTTAGCAGCCGGAAAACGGAAACGGGAAAAAATATGCCTTCGGAAAGCAGAAACGGAAAACGGAAAATGGAAAGTTGACACCCTAGTAAAATCTGTATGCACATTATTTGTATTTTCATGTGGGTAAAATAGATTTTATCAACCAAATAGGACTTCTCTAATCTTAAATATAGGAAGAAACTGTTAGGTCAGTGTCAGAACAAACAAGACATTTATTCAGTTGACATACGTACACAGGGCAATTTTCCAAACATTGGAAAAGATGCCGGTGTCAATACAAACAAAAGCATGTTTAAGATATTTGTTTGGTTGAAATGCACTGGGCAGAGATAAATAATTTAGTATAGATAAAAAAAGAAGGTATAGTCATGTATACAATGTTTTGGAAATCCCATGTTTAGGTCAACTTTTTTAGATTGTCAAAAAAAATAAAGGGCAGACTTAAATGTCTTTCATTTAAAGATCAGCACAGCCACATACAACCAGTTTTCAATTTGCAAAACAAAAACATATGATGATCAATGCCTTCATAAATACCAATAAAGTGCACAATAAGTGAACCAGTAAACTCAAAATTGAGATAAATCAACTTTCAACATATTTGAGTTTGATTAAAACCTTGCCCTTTAATCTAGATCAACTGGAGATGAAAAGGCAAACTCAAAATAAAACTCAAATACATTCAAATCTGAGATGTTGTGTCTACTCAAATTCGAGTTTACTGCTGTTGGTAATTTATTCTGTGCAACAACAATGTGTCAACTTGACAGCAATTGAAATTGCCAACCCAGAATGAATTACCCTGTTGTCTAAATAGCTGATCTGCCAGCTTGCTTGAATTATTGTGGTGACAGGTGCCATTGAATTCAAGTCACATACATATTCACATGCTCTGCTATTTCATTCAAGCTAATTTAATTCAGCTAAAACGTGACTTGAGCAGTTGTTTGTGCATTGGTATTGTGTTCAGAATGTCAAAATAAGATCATTCCATTCTTGGCTTCATCTACCAGCATCATTAAAAGTATTAACCTAATATTTTGGATTACCAAGACTTTTGCTCACCAGGAGTTTGCTAACTAAATCAATTTTTACATAAAAAGGATTGGACTATTTATAACCCTAAATAAGCATAAAAAGTATGGAAAAATTGGCAGACAAGAATTTCAGAGAATTGACACAAAGTGACTGTTGTCACTGTGATCCAAGATTGCAGCTAGGATTCAATATCATTTTTACCTGCCTCACACTGTTCATGATGATTTTGGCCATAGGTTGGTGGCAAGTTTATGTTTGTGAAGTGTTTGTGAAGGGCTGTGAAGCTGACTGGACACAAAACAATTTACCGTATTTCCTCGAAATACCCCTCCCCCCTCGTTCTACCCCCCCCCCCTCTCGGGACCACTATGAAACAATCACCCCCCCTCGAAATACCCCCCCCCCCAAATTGAGTGTAAAGGGAACGTACATGACAAAAACTGTAGTTTGTGTTCTGTGTACTGCAGAACACACGTTAAAACAACGACGGTGTCACGTTAGAACAGTGTTTATACCATCTACATACTAATATTAGTCTACAGAACCTTATAAATGGCGGTTTTTGTTGCCTTTTTCGACGTCTGCATACGTTTCAGACGAAAATTTCGTACTCGGATTTCAAAAATTTTCTTGTGAAATAATAACCCCCCTCGAAATACCCCCCCTCGTTCTACCCCCCCCCCCTCTCGAGACCACTATGAAACAATCACCCCCCGGGGGGTATTTCGAGGAAATACGGTAATGCATTGTGACGGATTGGGAGTAGTGATGTAAAAAGTGCCAGGACTTTGGTGCCAAGCACCAAAAGCACCATGGCGCTTTTCCAAGCTCTAGCGTCAAGCGCCAATGGTGCCAGAACAAAATGGCGCGAAGCGCCAGGAGCGTTATGGCACTTTTTGCTTTGGCGCTAGCTATGCTATAGATTCATTTAGGCACTGCGCAATGGGCTGCGTGGCATTGTCATTCACACCACTGTCTACCATATATGCATGTGTATTAACCTTAAACTACAGTAATGGTCACCGTATCAAGTCCATTTGTAGTGGTGTCCATGCCCAGTAGTGATGGAATGGCGCCATTGGCGCTTGGCGCCCTTTTTCTGTGGCGCCCTTGGCGCTTGGCGCCCACATTCTGAAAGGCGCCATGGCGCCCTTTTTCCGTGGCGCTCTTGGCGCCTGGCGCCCTACTTTAAAAGGGCGCCAAAAAGGCGCCAGCAGGGTTTCAAGGTGAGCGCTGTGTACAACAACACATCCGTGGATGATCTAAATTCGCCGGAAAAATGTGTTTGAGTGGTGGGAATCTTTCGTCGAACGGTTCATGAGATTGATGAAGCAACGGTGCCCGACCGTTTCGTTTGATCGATCAGAAGACGAGAATGATGGGCCATCGAACTTGCAAAATCATAAATCAATGGATTCAAATCATTGCAATTCCGTTTTTGTCCATTTCAAGGGACATTGATTGAAAAAGTCTATTTGAAGTGAAGGGATTGTTGTCAAATGACAATTTCCAATGTGTTTGAATTTGTCATGTGGATTTTATACAAAAAATTTTCTGTTGCTAGTCTTGTTTTTGTTAATTAAATCCTGGAGAATGCGAATTAAGAAGTAAATGCACCTACTAAAGTGCCGTAGAAGCGTTTTTAGCACACACAGGGTGTTGTACGCACCTATTTATACTGGCGCCCTTGGCGCCTGGCGCCCTATTTTCAAATGGCGCCATGGCGCCTTTGGCGCTTGGCGCCCTCTTTCCGTGGCGCCCCTGGCGCCTGGCGCCCACTTTCCGAATGGCGCCATGGCGCCTGGCGCCCTTTTTCTGTGGCGCCCTTGGCGCTTGGCGCCCACTTTCCGAAAAGCGCCATGGCGCCCTTGGCGCCTGGCGCCCTTTTTTCTGGCGCTTTTCCATCACTAATGCCCACGCAACAGAGTCATAGAGGGAGGTGGGGAAATGCGCGCTTGGGCGCAGATTTTTTGCAAACTGCATACAAAATGGTCCTTTAAAAAGCAAAATGGTTCTTTTCTGGCACCTTTTGTGTATGTGAATTTTTCCGGGATCGGGCCCGGGATTGGGAAAAAAATTTCGGGATCGGGATTGGGATTGGCTTTTTCAAATTTCAGGATCAGGATTGGGATTGAATTGAGGTTTCGGGATTGGGATCGGGGTCGGGACCACAAAGTCCCGAAATTTCTCGGGATTCGGGATCGCGATCCCGTTTGAACCCTACCTGGCGCTGGGTAAAAAATAGCGCCAAGCGCCAGCAGCGCCATGGGGTTTTCGTGGGCATGGCGCCAAGCGCCAATGGTGCCACAGCAAGTTAGCGCCAAGCACCAAAAGCGCCATGGCACCTTTGCTTTGGCGCATTTGCTGTGGCGCCAGCGCCGTGGCGCTTTTACATCACTAATTGAGAGCATCTGTATTGGACAGTGAACTCGAGCCCAATAAATGAAATCGGTCAACTGAAAACCTAATTCAGGACCAAGCCACAGCGGCACAGTGCTCAGTGCTTTCACTCTGTGCATACAGCTCCTGTGCTTGTATGTGAATGTGTTGGTGTTGGCTGGAAGGGCTGGCAGATGTGATGATAAAACTCTCAGAAACCTGGGCTCTATTGGTGGGTGGGGTGGTGTTTTCAGAATGGTTCTTGTTAAAATTGCACTTTTTGTTGAGTGCAAAGTATGTCCTAAGTTGAATAAATGGGAATTTTGGAGATTTCTCTGTTTATATTTTTGCACAAGAGATGTATACACAGAAGGGTTTTCATGGAGTTCATTAACTAATTTCACTTCAATATGTGTTCACTTTTGCATGGAAAAATACATGCACTCAATGCTGGTGCAGCCAAACATTAAATATAAATATTCAGTGTGCAATTATTGATTTTTGAAAATACAAGTTTCCAAATACAAATTTTCCACCCAAGAAAAACGCCCAATGCACACAGGTCTATTCACCATAATCCTTGGTCTGTGTGCACTTGCCCTATACCTATCTCTAGCCCTAGTCTTGGCCCAGCCAATAACTTATGTACCATTTGGTGGCAATGATAGCAGTCACCAGGTGAAGGGGGAGGCATTGCAGAACTACTGGATCACTGCTGGTGCTGCATTGCTGGCACTTAGAGCTGGTAAGTGTGTGTGTTTCAAGTGCTGCTAAGTGTGTTAAGTGTTGATCAAGCACACTTAGTCTTATGAACAAAATCACAATGTTCTCAATGTAATTTTTTTCAAATATAATGTGATTTACACAGAATGGATTGTTGTTTGAGCACCACACATAAAAAATGTAGATTTGTGTAGTTGTGCCTAAGGTTGTTATATTGGATGTAACTAAATTAAGGATGTCACTAAATTGTAAAACTACTATGGACCAACTGGAATAGCATTTTAGAAACTGGGTATTCAGCATAAATTTACCAATAAAAGTATTTAAGGCATAATCATAATTCAAAAAAATCTGAAAATGCTGGTACTGTGCTGCCAGTCAGAACCCAAGGGGCATTTTATGATCATTTCAAGATAATAGAAAAAATATAATAAATAGATTAAAATTCATTAAATGTAATATAGATGAATTTTCAGGTCTGTCATTGTTCCTGGGGGCACATCAAATTTCCAAATTGAACCATCCAGTCCACACCCAAGAAAAGGGTGGTTTTGACCACTGGACTATTGCTCATGATGAATCAAAAAGTTAGTTAGGTGAACAAGAAAGACCTTTTTCAATTTATGTAATTAGGCATGCTAGGGTTGTTAACATAGAATTGGCACAAAAATTGTGCATTGGCACCATTTTGCATGATGCTGATAAAAGCAGCAGTATCAAAAAAGTAAAAAAATATCATTTGAAATAACAAGAATATACTAGAATTGGTAATACATCATAAAGATCAATGTATAAATCATTGGCAAATTGGAATCGAGCATTTGCCAAAGTGGAGCAACAAAACTGGTTTCAAACTAGGGAATTTTTTGCAAAAAAAAAAATACATTCCAAATCATTGATTCAGTGCTTGCGGAAAACTAAGTAGCGGTGTAAGTGCCCTGGGGGAGTGTTAATATAAAACGCGTTATTGCGTCTGGCATACCTAATTTCGCTGTAAATTTTGGAGTCAAAAGTACTGGCGTTTTTCAAATCACTAGAACTGAGACACCCAGACAATTTTATTCATCGGTATACGTCACAACAACCACACATACTTACACAGGTTCACTGCTACTGGTAACATCACCAAAATCGGACAACGAAATGCCGCGCATAAACATTCATTTGACCCATGGACACAAACTGACGCGCAGCCACAGTCAGCGACATTCCCCATCTCCGCACGCCATTTTTACGCCAATCCAAACGCCAGTGAAATTGGCGCGACTGGCGCAATTCAACGGCTCGGTCTACAGGCACAATTCTGCGGCTGTAAATGGGCAGTCGGATGTGAAAAGATTGTCCGACGATAGCACCTTGCCGAACAGTTCGTGTTCCGATCGCAGCAGTGAATGTGATGCGTTTTCGTCGCGTGTTTGATTAGTGATGGAAAATGGCGTGTATGCTCTGGCGCTAAGAATACTTATGTTGGTAGCGCTGGCGCCAAGAATACTTATGTTGGTACTAGGGTGTCAAATAAATTTTTTTACGGAAAACGGAAACGGAAACGGAAAATTTTTTTCAGCGGCCGGAAAACGGAACGGAAAACGGAAAAAAATTTGCACTTGGCGGAAAACGGAAACGGAAACGGAAAAAAAATTTCAGCGGCCGGAAAACGGAAAAAGGGGCCGGAAAAACGGAAACGGAAAAATGAAATTTGCGTGGAAATGGAAAAAATTTGCTGAAATTTTGCCGGAAAATGGATAAAATTTGCGGAAATTTTGCTGGAAGTGGAAAAAATTAGCAGAAATTTGCTGGAAACAGAATTTTTTTACATGATTGACATGATCTGCATGAATGTTTACCAGTTTGTCTAATACAGAAAACAGAAAGTTGAGCCAGAAAAAGATAAAATGAGGCGGAAACATGGAAAATTGAGGCGGAAAAGGAAAAAAAGGCGGAAAAACTGGAAATTGAGGTAGAAAACGGAAAAAAGGCGGAAAAACTGAAAATTTAGCCGGAAAACGGAAAATGAGCCGGAAAAGCGGAAACGGAAAAAAAATTGGCCGGAAAACGGAACGGAAAACGGAAAAAAAATTTCAGCAGCCGGAAAACGGAACGGAAAACGGAAAAAATTTGCCTGCGGAAAACGGAAACGGAAAACGGAAAACGGAAATTTGACACCCTAGTTGGTACTATGGTTCAAACGGGATCCCGATCCCGAATCTCGAGAAATTTCGGGATTTTGTAGTTGTGTTCCTGATCCCGAAACCTCAATCCCGATCCCGAGATTTTGAAAATCCCGATCCCGATCCCGAAAAAATGCCCCAATGCCGATCCCGATCCCGGAAAAATTCACAGACACAAAAGGTGCCCGAAATGGCACTTTTAAAGGACCATTTTGTATGCAGTTTGCAAACGTTTTGCGTGCAAGCGCGCATTTTACTCTATGTCTCTGTTGCGTGGGCATGGCACTACAAATGGACTCTATACCAGGGGTCTCCTAGGGGAGGGCTGGGGGGGGGGGCTCCCCCCCAAATCGGCCAGCTATCTATCTATCCCGGAGGCCGCTCAGCTATCTATCTATCCCAAGGGAAAATTTTTGGCTACTACCCCCAAAGACAGTTAGTTATCGCTCAGTTATCTATCTATCTGGAGTGCTTTTGAGAAATTTTACCCCAATTTTCGCTCAAAATCACTAATTTTCGCATGTTTTTAGTTTTTCACCTTCAACATCGTGCTTTCTGGCTACATACATGGTTATATACCTATTTTTAGCCATTTGAAAGCTACTTTTGGCTACTTTTAACTGATTAATAGCAATTTTACCCCTTTCTGCCTTCTTAACCTTGAAAAAGCCTATATATTGTGCCCCCGCCAGCCCCACCCAGAAAATTTTCCAGCTATCTATCCCTCCCGAGGACCGATTTGCCATCTATCCAGCCCCCGCGATGGCCAAAATCTTGGAGACCCCTGCTCTATACCGTAGTTTAAGGTTAATACACATGCATATTTTTATGGTAGACAGTGGTGTGAATGACAATGCCAGGCAGCCCATTGCGCAATGAATCTATAGCATTGTTTTGGATGCCAATTTAATCCAACGTTTCTGGCATCCATTGTTTTTGGTGTTTTGGGTCATTTTGTGAAATATCGGGAAAAAACCCTGAAAACCAATTTGTTTGGCCTAAATCCCGATCCCGATCCCGAAAGGCCAATCCCGATCCTGTTCCCGAAATCTCAAAAAAAACAATTCCGATCCTGTTCAATCCCGTTTGAACCCCAGTACTACGTGCATTACAGAAGTACCGTATCCAAGGCATTGTACAACGCCCTCGAATAAACCCCATTAAAAATTTGTGGCGAAATAACAATCCCCTGGGGGTATTTAGAGGAAATACGGTAGTTTTATTCATAACACATCCAGATAGCACGGTATTGAAGCATACCCGAAGCATGGTACAACCGTGAAAAAACTCATGGCAACTACTTACAGAAACCACCACCGGCCCAGGTGCCAATCCCAAGCACTGTAAAGTGTCAAATGTAAAGTCAAATGCAAAGTCAAGTGTCAATTGTCATGCAAAGTTCAGTAATAAAATCTTTTCTTTTGATTGACACTTGACTTTGCATTTGACACTTTACTTTACACTTTACAGGGCTTGGGACTGCCCCCAGGCCAAAAATTCAACTACAACCCGCACAACGCCTAAAAATTGCAAAGTATAAAAACCACCTAAACACAGGGCCAATTTCTACCATACCACAGATCGAATTTGGAACCCGGTATTTAAAAACACCAACCTTCTACAACTGGCGCCACATGCCCACAGCACATGCATTTCGCTGCCTTTCCCAGATGTGCGCACGGATGTTGCTACGCACGCATCATTTCTCCCACCACTGGCCGAACTTCAATTGACATAAATACCTTATACATACCGCATTTCCTCGAATTACCCCCCGGGGGTTTCGTTTTTCAGAGTGGAAATTTTGAGGGGGGGTATAACGAGGGGGGGGGTTATTATTTCGCCAGAAATTTTCCGAAATTCCAGTACTAAATTGTTGTTTGAAACGTACACAAACGTCGAAAAATGCAACAAAAACCGCCATTTATAACACTCTATGGACTTATAAACACCTTCCCACCCATGTCCGGCCCCCTATTTTTGACTTCACCTTGGACACCCTATCTCCAGTTGTGGGCAGGGTGGAAAGCTAAAAGTTGGGTGGTATATAGGCGCACGCCCCCTCTACCATTCATCGAAGGGATTGAATCGAAGGGGCCATGGCGACTCACTACTAGTGATGGAAAAGCGCCAGAAAAAAGGGCGCCAGGCGCCAATGGCGCCATTCGGAAACTGGGCGCCAAGCGCCAAGGGCGCCACAGAAAAAAGGGCGCCAGGCGCCAAGGGCGCCATTCGGAAAGTGAGCGCCAGGCGCCAAGGGCGCCACAGAAAGAGGGCGCCAAGCGCCAAGGGCGCCATGGCGCCAATTGAAAAATAGGGCGCCAGGCGCCAAGGGCGCCAGGCTAAATATGTGCGTACAGTACCCCAAGTGTGCTAAAATATTGTTCTAGCCCTCTAACGCACACATTCACGTCTTTTTTGACGTTTTCCAGGATGTAATCATCAAAAATTAGACTAATGAGGGAAAAAAGTTAAGCATAAAATCAAACCCCCACGTGACATTCAATTCAAACGCGATGAAAATTGTCATTTAACAAAAAATTCATTCATTTCATATAGCACCATTTCTGCTCGCAAATGTTTTCTTGAAATGCACAAAAACAGAAATACAACAATTTAATCTATTGATTCATGGGTTTGCAAGTTCAACGGTTCATCATTATCAGCTTCTGATCGGTCAGACGCGTCTGATGAACCCGTTGAACGAAAAAAATTATATCCATAGCACCATTTCGTCCATTTTTATGGCGAATTTCGATTATCTGCAGACGGTCACCTTGAAACTATGCTGGCGCCATTTTGGCGCCCTTTTAGAGCAGGGCGCCAGGCGCCAAGGGCGCCACAGAAAAAGGGCGCCAAGCGCCAAGGGCGCCATGGCGCCTTTCAGAAAGTGGGCGCCAGGCGCCAGGGGCGCCACAGAGAAAGGGCGCCAAGCGCCAATGGCGCCATGGCGCGGCGCCCTTTGGCGCCCTCAAATGGCGCCAGCGCCATGGCGCCATTCCATCACTACTCACTACAGAGTGGGTTGCCCTATGTCAAAAAAATTTGTGGCGTTTTTGCTGTCCCACCCAGTTCCGGCCCCCACTTGATTTGTTATACTGTGGTCTGGAAAAGGGGTGCCAGGCACTGATTGCACCACAGGAAAAAGTCACCATGGTGTGGCACCCCCAAATGGCACCAGCACCGTTCAATCGTTAATCTTGCGGCCTCCCAGTAAGCAGCAGATAAAAAAAATTATAAATTTGCAAATTTTAAAATTCACTTTTTGGTTTAATTTTTTACACACTTGACATGCTGGTTTAGGATGTTTTATAGAGGAGGGTAAGGTTCAAAATTGTGTAAAAAAACATTACCTCTAAAGTGCCTACATTAAAAAATTTACTTGGAGTGAATTTTATGACATCATAATGATGTCATCACAGGAACATAAATTGTCAAAATTTACAATTTTAAATTCCCCCAGTAAATTTTCTAAGGGAGGCATTTTAGAGGTAATGTTTTTACACAACTTTGAAACTTAAACCCTCTCTATAAAACATCCTAAACCAGCGTGTCAAGTGTGTAAAAAAATCAACGCAAAAAGTGAATTTTAAAATTAGCAAATTTATAATTTTTTTATCTGCTGCTTACTGGGAGCGATGGAATGGTGCTGGTGCCATTTGGGGGTGCCAAAGAGTGCCACACCATGGTGCCCTTTTCCTGTGGGACAATAGGCACCTGGCACTAGGGTGTCAAAAAAATTTTTTTACGGAAAACGGAAACGGAAAATTTTTTTCAGCAGCCGGAAAACGGAACGGAAAACGGAAAAAAATTTGCGCTTGGCGGAAAACGGAAACGGAAAAAAAATTTCAGCGGCCGGAAAACGGAAAAAGAGGCCGGAAAAACGGAAACGGAAAAATCAAATTTGCACGGAAATGGAAAAACTTGCTGAAATTTTGCCGGAAAATGGATGAAATTTGCTGCAATTTTGCTGGAAGTGGAAAAAATTTGCAGTAATTTTACTGGAAACAGAATTTTTTTTACATCATTGACAATCTGCATGAATTTTTACCAGTTTGGCTGATCAGAAAACAGACAGTTGAGCCAGAAAAAGGTAAAATGAGGCGGAAAAATGGAAAATTGAGGCGGAAAATGGAAAAAAAGCAGAAAAACTGGAAATTGAGGTGGAAAACGGAAAAAGGGCGGAAAAACTGAAAATTTAGCCGGAAAACGGAAAATGAGCCGGAAAAACAGAAACGGAAAAAAAAGTTGCCGGAAAACGGAACGGAAAACGGAAAAAAAAATTTCAGCAGCCGGAAAACGGAACGGAAAACGGAAAAAATTTGCCTGCGGAAAACGGAAAACGGAAATTTGACACCCTACCTGGCACCCCTTTTCCAGACCACAGTATAACAAATCAAGTGGGACTTGGGTGGGAAGCCGGACTTGGGTGGGAAGGTGTTTATATGTACGTAGACCAGGGACGTACGCAGGATTTTTGAGCCGGGGGGTTCGATTGTATACGGAGCCCGGCGAACGGGGGGGGGCGGCGCCCCCCCCCCCCCTAAAATTTGGCCCTATACTAAAGGAATGGAGCCATGGCGCTGGCGCCATTTGTAGGCGCCAGCGCCATGGCAGTATTGGCGTTTGCGCTGGCGCCAACATATACTATATAGGTATCTATTAAGACCTTTATATAGCTACTATGAACACGTTGGGCACTTTTATAATGCTGTTTGGATCGGCCCGGAACGGGGGGGGGCAAACATTTTTCAATTGCACCTACAAAATCGCTTTACAAAAGTGCCATTCCTGGAGAAAAAAATTATGACCGTCCCGGTAACGGGGGGGGGGGGCGGCCGCGTCCTCCACCCCCCCCCCTGCGTACGTCCTTGACGTAGACAGTATATAACCGGTTCTAACGGCCCACACACGCTAGTTGACATCGACACCAAATGTCAACTGGTGCCGATCCCGATTCAAAGCTTGCTGACGAGCCGACGAACGACGTTAAAACGCAAGCTTTGAATTGGGAACGGAACGAATTGACATTTGGTGTCGATGTCAACTAGAGTGTGGGGGGCTAATATACAGTCATTGCTTTTAACGTGTTCTGCGTTTCCCGGATCACAAACCGGATTACGTTCTCTATACAGTAAATTGGGGGGGGGGGATTTCGAGGAAATACGGTATTTAGCGTTAATCGCATGCGGATGGTTTGCGCTCTTGTGACTGAAAGAACGAGTGATGTAAATATATAATTATTCATATACACATATTTTTATGAATAAACTTAAAATTGTTTCTCCAACGTTAAGCTTCCAACCAGAGTTGTTCAAAGTACTGAACTTTTTTCAAAGTATTCATAAACGTAAAGTACTTATTTTTTACTCACACCGTGAGTACAGAAAACGTGAAGTAAATTTTTTTACATTTACTCATGAGTAAAATACCTTTCCGCCCAGAAAACGTTAAAGTGAGTATTTTTGAGGAATTTTGCCCCAATTTTCACTCAAAATCACTAATACTTACCTTTTTGACCACTTGAACCTTCAAATACACTAGTTCAGGTGTTATTTGCCATTTTAAGCTATTTTAGAATTTTGCCCTATTTTTCGCTTTTTTCTCCCATCTATCCCTTGAAAAATCCTATAACAATACCCATATAAAATACGTTTTCTGTACTCGAGTACTTTCAAAAAGTATAGGTAAAAGCGACTACAAGCGGTAAAAGCGAGTTTTTTGTTATGTGATAATTTGATCGGGAGGGGGGGGGGGGTCAGGGGATAGTAGCCAATAACTTTGCCTCCGGAACAGGTAGAAAGCTGAGCGGCTTCCGGGATGGATAGATAGATAGCTGGCAGATTTGGAGGGTAACCCAACATTCGAGCCCCCGCTTCCAATGTGATATCGCACAAACTGACATTATAAAAATAATGGAACGGTACTGAAGAATAATCGACATCAAATCACAGGGTTACACAGGGTTTAAAGTATATGTCTTCAATATTATGTACTTCATTGATGATAAGCGATATCATCAGCAGTGACTACCGTATTTCCTCGAATTACCCCCCAGGGGGTTTATTTTTTCAGAGCGGAAATTTTTAGGGGGGGGTAAACGAGGGGGTATTTCGAGGGGGGGATTATAAATTCATAGTGCCCAATTGGGGGGGGGGTATTTCGAGAGGGGGGTATTTCGAGGAATCACGGTAATAACAATCGGTAATGTTCACCAGGAGTGTCTTTCACTTTTCGTCCCTAACGGTTTACATGCTCACTGATTTCAGCTAAATAGCTCCGTTTTACTTGATAAAACATACGGTTTTAAACCCGAGGCATGTTTTATATGCCAAATTGATGTGACACTTTTCATCCCAGAGCGTAGCAATTGAGGTACGTGCCAAAGTATTACGGTTTACAAGCCACAGAAATGCCATTTAAATATGCCACATAAATTAGCATGTAAACCATCATACCCAGCATGTAAATTGACACAAAACACATAACTTTGGCTTGAAAAGTGGCATTTTTATAGCAAGTAAACTGACATACTTTGAATGAAAACTGGGGCAGTAGGGTAGCAAGTAAAGTGATGCGTGTAAACCGAACTGGACAAAAAATTGAAATACCGTATTACCTCGAATCATCCCTCCCCTTTGAATAGACCCCCTCGAATTACCCCCCCCCCCCCTCAAAATGGGCTGGGGAAATAATAAACCCCCCTCGAAATACCCCCCTCCAGAATGATGTACAGCATGTATGCAATGTACATGATGTATTTATCACTGTTAATTTGCATTGCAGCTACACATAGACTAGTTTTTGTAGCTATCTACGTTTTTATGTGAAAATATACCCTGTTTGGACACATTTATTACCTGTTTTGGGTACGCAAATGCGTATCTACTATTTACTACGATCCTTACGAAATAATAACCCCCCCCCCTCGAATAAGCCCCCCCCCCTTAAATTTTGCTGGCGATATAATAAACCCCCATGGGGGTATTTCGAGGTAATACGGTAGCTCGTTCACCAGCCAAGCGCGATCAAACAACCGCTAAAACAAAATGAAACTTAAATATGACAAACAACACCTACCTAAAGAAAAAAAAACACTTTGCGAACTAGTGAAAGAAGACTACAATGCAAATTCACAGCTTCTCTAAATACATAAATATTCACGGTATTTCATAAAAGAATGAACCTGACAAAAAAAAAATCAATCATGATCAATTGATAATGATGGCACAAAATGCCCACTTCTTTCTGATCACCATGCAATAATTGTGACAGTGGAAGGGGGTTATGTTAAACCTACCGACAAAAGTCTTGTCACTTCTAAGCCTAAAGGTGAAGAATGGGAGATTTATGTGAAAGCAATGGGTTCCATTGAAGCAAAGTCATATGAAGACTTTGTATCAAGTGTACACGAGGCTGCGGCAAAATCTGTTGAAAATCGGAGCAATATTTCCACTGTGAAAATACATATTCCTCTACATGTAAAAAAATTGCATAGGCAAATAGCCAAACTGAGAAGAAAATTGAGGAAATCCTATATTCCAGAAGATGTTTTGGAACTAAAAAAACTTAAAAATAGGCTTAATAAAGAAAAGCATAAGCTGAATAAGCAAAGAAAAGATGCTTCAATAGAGAAACTGCTTTCACATAAATCAATAGAGTTAAATGCTGTTTATAAACATATAAACAGAAACTGGAAGACAAGACAGGTTTTCACACAAATTAAAGATGTGAATGGTTCACCTATAAATTCACCATGCAAAATGAATACAGAAATGAAAAAAGCATGGGACATAGTAATGTGTGAAAATCCAGGTAGTAAAGAGTACTCTGATGTAACAAGACTTTTTTCAGCTGAGGAGAGTGACTATATCTGTGAACCATTCACATTGCACGATGTAACTGAGGGTATGCGGAAACTGAAAAATAATAAATCGCCTGGGACAACATCAATACATCACGAAATGCTGAAAAAGTTACCACTAGCAGGACTGAAGTCACTGGTCAGAATTTACAATGACTGGTTAGTGGGGAAGCCGATTCCAAATGAGGCTAAACTGTGCAAAATGGTATTATTGCATAAAAAGGGGGATAAATCGGATATGAAAAATTATAGAACACTAGGGATAAGCTGTAATGTAAAAAAACTTTATATGCTGTTGCTTAACAACCGTTTAATAAAAATTTGTGAAGATTTTGATGTCTTTACAGAATTACAGGGGGGGTTTCGTCCAAACAGGCGTACATGTGACAATGTACAGATTTTACGTGCTTGCCACCACTACGCTTTGTGCAATGGTAACAAATTTGTGACTTGTTTTGTCGATGCTGTGAAGGCATTTGATAGAGTCGATAGAAATAAATTATGGTATAAAATGGAAATGTTGGGGATACCATTACCCTTTATAAATGCTATAAAAAGTGCGTATGCTAACATTTCTGTACAAATGACCTACGATGACTTTTTAAGTGAAGAAATGGAATATCCGATGGGTGTAGCTCAAGGCTGCGCGTTAAGTCCCACTTTATATGCGATATACATGCACGATTTAGCCTCAACATTGTACTCAAGTAATTTAGGTGTAAAGTTGGGGTGGAATGAAAAGAAACTTCCAGGATTGTTTTTTGCCGATGATATTGTTTTACTCGCGAATAGCTGCAAAGAGCTTCAGTCCTTAATGTATCTTTTCACAGAATGGGCTTGGAAATGGAACATTTCAATAAACAAAGATAAGTCACATGTGATGCGATGGGGGGAGCAAGTATCGAATGAAAGCTGGTACTTGGGGTACAACTCTGAGAAAGAATTACAACCTATCACTGAAACTGAAAGTATCAAATACTTGGGCGTACTTGTTACAAATGAAACCGACCCATTTGAAAAACATAGGTTGGCAGCTGTCCAAAAAATGAAAAAACACAGCTCGTTGGCAGTTTTGTCATCTTCTAATACAACAAAGCCACTACTATACGCAAAAATGTCCTTTAAGAGTTATATTGAACCATCTAGTCTGTTCGGCTTAGAAGTAACAGGTATGCCAGATAAACTTTTGTCAGAACTTGATAGGATTTATTTACAAACTATGAAAAAATGTGTCTATTTACCGATAAGTACAAGTTCGGCAAGTCTCCTAGTGGACTTGGGGGGTGAACTCCCATCAGATCGTTATTGCCAGATGACAAGCACATATTATAATTATATGGCATCACTTCTACCTGATCGTCTATTGAAACGTTCCATAACTGTGGAAAACAGTTTGAATCATACATATAGATTGGGCCAACTAAAAACCTTTGGATTTCGAGCCAAAACTTGTGCAGAGAAATATGCCAATGCTCTTATTTTCAGATGCTTAAGCAAAACTAATGTAAAATTGCTAATTCAAAAACATAGACATGACATTTGTACTGACGTGGTAAAAAAACAGAAAATTGGTGTCCTGCGGGACGACATAGGGTTACAGTTTCACCCACAAAATCTTTCCTATAACATGTTAACTTGGTTCGCAGCGCGTCACAACTCGGTTCGCCAATTTGGAAATTTCGGTCGAAAGCACTGTTCAAAATGCTCAACAGATAATGTGAAAGTTATAGCTGGTGTTAATCACACCCTGCTCCACTGTCCGCACTTGGATGAAACACGTGCAAAAATATTACAGGTTAAATGTATTTCAAATTGCGTAAATATGCATTGTTGGCTTTCTTCCAAAATATGTGCAAAGCACATACTTCTAATTGATGGGATGTTAAAGAAGGGTTTCGATTGGATGCGCGAATAGGTCGAGATACGAGGTTTCTTTTGATGTCTCATGCCAAAGTGCCGTTTTTGCCTGTTTGAAATTGGAGAGAGAAACGATTATGTGGCCTGTGTATTGAAAAAGTCTGGAAACATTCCCAGATATTTCGATTTCAGATCAGTTGCATGTCGTGTACGCTCCACTTTTTGACATGTTGAAGGGCGGTGTTAACGCATTAGACGTTTTAAGAACTCTCTTGACTCTCGGCTTCTTGAGTTTACCGCTTTTATTCAATCAATGGGAAATCAACGTGAACAAAAAGATTCTAAAAACAAAAAACATTTTTAAAAAAAGGCAATATCATATAAAATTGCCGATATGAATAAACATTATTATTACATTATGTCTAGTGGATAATCTGAAATGATGCTACATTTTTGTCAAAAAATCAAACATGGGATTATTTTGTAGAATACGTATTCTTTTTAAAAAAAAGGGGGCATTTTGAACAATAAATTTTGATCTTTAAATAAAATATACGAGTATTGTCTGGCTACCATTAAATATGCACTTGTATACTTATCTCAATCAGATCATGAACGAGAGCCTGCGCTTGCTGCTGCTCTAGCACAGTATGGACGTGTACGGTTCCGAAGACCGGCAGCTGGTTGACGAAACGAACGTTCACCGGGCAGCAAACAGGTTCGGCACCCTATGAATATTGGGGTTGCTAAGAACTAGGATAAATTGCGCCTTTTGCTTAAATTGGACCAAACTTTATTGGGACAAGTTCAATTAGGAGAAAATACAAACTATGAAAAATAAGACTTAAACTAACAATTGCATCTGCGCTGTCGGCATCTATGTGTGAAATGCTGAGACGGCCGAAACGCTCCTGCATTAACAGAATGTATTTAAGGAAACGTATTTGAAAAATAAGGAAAATTTTTTAGGGATACTGCGGCCTCTACACATAACTACTGGGGCTTATTGCTACGAATGTTAGTAATGGAAACATTTTAACCTGAATATGATCAATTGCAGATTTGCTGCTCGCACGAAGCGGAGTAACGACAAATCCAATAACTGTGCCGGCAGATGTTTGCAGAACCGGCTGAGCACTGCAAGGTAATTCGATTGATAGTCATTGTAAGTTGAAATGTAGAATTATGCTCAAAACTAACAATCCGTGATAACGGTATATGATACCGCCAGTCACGGTAGATATGCCTTCAGCCAATTTAAGCTTATATCTAATAACTTTTGTTTCACAATCAATTGTGATGGTCTTAAGTGTCGGTTTTTTACCAGAGTAAACGAGAGTAATTTGATCATCATGAGACATCATGAGACACAACCTCAAAAACAGTTAAAAAGATGGGTGAATATCGAGTCATGGCGGTCCTAGAAATTTAGGGAAATGTTAGAAAAATAACGATTGTCTAATGAGCCGTATGTTTATGAGTTACAAACAGAAAATTTCTTATTTCATAACAAAACATTGATATATACTTAAACTCACACGGTCCATTAATTTCAGGTGGACCGGTCAAAAGGAGCGGCATGATGACACCACTTTAGCCGCTGAGATATTTGAATGTGTACGTTCATTTTGCATACGCGTGCGTGACATTTATGTGCGTGATTTTTGTGTGCATGTGATCCGTGCCAAAAATCGATATCTCGATCCAAAATAACACATTTGTATTGTATTGTATTGTATCGACCATCACATTTTTAAGATTGTCTTGTCATGTCACCATTTTTGGCGCTTTTCGATCAGTATACAAACTGTATTGTCTCATGGCGCTGGCGCCATTTGAGGCGCCAGTTGTCTGTGACCACACAAGCGCCATATCTTGTAGGTGTCATTGAGTTTATGCATCCTACACATGTCACGTTTTTGCTAGAATGGCCCTACACACACTAGTTGTCACCGTGACCGATGTGAAAACTGAAATGGCCACATGTCCACATCCAGTCAACTCTTCTTGCCCTACTCTTCATGCTGTGTTTTCGTTTTTAAAATTTTAAATTTTAACTTTCATTAACTTTAATTCCAATTAAAATTAAATAAAATCATTCAACTGTGCTCATTAATTTACATTTGAAAAAGATTGTTTTCACATGAAGCCACGGTGAAAACTAGTGTGTGTAGGCACAATGGGCCCCCACACACTGGATGTCAACTGAATTCGTGTCAACTCAATGTCAACTGAATTTAAGTGATACTGTGATTTCAACTTATCTATCTGATAGAGCATAGTTAATTTTACATCATGACACTTCATTTTCCTTGTTCCTTTTAAGTGTGATGCTTTTTACAAACTTCTTGTTTTATTCAATTGACAATCAGTTGACGCGAATTTGCGATGTCAACTAGTGTGTGTGGGCACAAGGGCACCATTTCGTTCACTTGATAACCGATACATTCTTTGATGAAATCCAATTTTAGATTTTGAGATGATCATTGTGTAGTTGCGCTGAAACACATTTATAAAAGAAAAAAAACAGATGTGTCTGGCATATTCAGACAAACAAAAAAAACAATCATACATGTATAGGTATGTAAATAATTGCCCGGCAAAATTTGTGTAACTACGATTATGCGAATGTGCAATTTTCGCGGCGAGTTGACAAGCGGTCAACAATAAAGACTTGGCTTCTGTCAAATAGCCAAAATTATCTACCGTATTTTTTGAAATCCCAGTACTACATTGTTGTCTGTAACGTACACAGACGTCGAAAAATACAAAAAACACCAGGTGCCAATCCCAAGCCCTGTAAAGTGTAAAGTAAAGTGTCAAATGTAAAGACAAATGCAAAGTAAAGTGTCAATTGTCATGCAAAGTTCACTAATAAAATATTTTGTTTTGATTGACACTTGACTTTGCATTTGACTTTACATTTGACACTTTACTTTACACTTTACAGGGCTTGGGACTGCCCCCAGGTATACGTAGACGGTACACCACCACGTAGACGGTACAAACCCTGTTCTAACATAACACATTCATTGTTTTTAACGTGTGTTCCACGTTTCCCATATTACAAACCGTAGCTTTTGTCATTTACGGGTGGTCATTTACTCTATACACTTTATTTGGGGGGTATTTCGAGGGGGTGGGTAATTATTTCATAGTGTCCATTTAGAGGGGGTATTACGAGGGGGGTATTTCGAAGGGGGTATATCGAAGCAATACGGTAATCCCATCAACTAGGACTCATCTAATGCGGGACATTTTCGAAGTTGAACGCTGATCAAATGCCGACCAAGTGAACAACTGTTAAACATAAAATCCACTCAAAGCGTACATTACAATGTTATCTACCTATACTGGTCGGACTTGATGCCCTGCCCTTGCACATACTTATGTCTTCATCCAGCAGAGCAGCAATCGGGAACTTATGTTAAAATTTGAACGAGATAACGTCAAAATAGAAGCCTACTATGCACTGCATTCCCGGAGGCTGCGGAACGTGTTTGGAAATTCTAACATAAGTTTATCATTGCTCCATTGCTGGACAAAGACATAAGTATCGACGGCAGGGCATCAAGTCCGACAACTATACCATATCCAATCAGAATGAAAAATTATAGTTTCTTTCTCATACGCAGTACCGTATTACCTCGAATTATCCCCCCCTTGAATTAACCCCCCTCGAAATACCCCCCCTAAATTTCGGCTGAGGAAATAATAAACCCCCCCTCGAAATACCCCCCCTAAAATTGAGTGTAACGTGAACGTACATGACAAATACCGCAGTTTGTGATCTGTACAATGCAGAACACACGTTAAAACTGATAATTAGTGACGTTAGGGAAGGGTTTTTGTGTATATACAGTAATATATGCCTACAAACACATAAATCTATGTGATTGTTCGATTTTTCTACGTCTGCGTACAGGGAAATTTACGATAATTTCTGGCGAAATAATAGACCCCCTGGGGGTATTTCGAGGTAATACGGTAGATAAATTCTAACGGAGGCAAAACATCGATTCTTTCGATAATTTTAGATTGAAAGAGAAAACGTTCCATCATTGAAATGTCTAATTATTTACGAAGGTCGAAAATTGCCGATCATAATTATTTTAAATTGTCATTATGTTTAATTATTTATAAGTATTTTTACAAAATATTATAGGCAGTCAAAAATTTACTTTTTTACATATCAATCACAAGAAATTGTGTGTGTATTTTGGTAATTTGTGGCCAGATCAATATGTAAAGATATCAGCAAATGAGTAGAAATCAGGTATCAGTTACGCAAATTGAGAAGTAAAATGGCAAATGCGAAGTGAATTGAGAATAAAATTGGCAAAAGCGAAGTGAAATGGCAAGTAAATTGGCAAAAGCTAAGTAAAAAGAATAAAAAAGAATTTCTCTTCGCTTTTGCCAATTACCTTCTGAATTCACGTCTCACTTCTCATTTCACTTCGAATTTGCCAATTTACTTCTCACTTCTGAATTTGCGGAATTGGCCCTGGCGATTCTTAACGTTACAATGGCGAGAACAAATATTGAGGGCGTGCCCCCCCCTTCACGAGCCGGACATAAAATATGCCAGTAATGAGACTTTTTAAAGCGATTTTGTTGATACTTTGGAAAAATAATCCACACAACAGCCCACCCCGTCATTTTTTTGTATGTGTACACCCACTCGTATGGCCCTACTTTTGTATTTATAGTTATACTCGGCAGTTATATGTGCAGAATGCTACCATAATTTAATGAATAAAATCTGGTGATAAATTTCGTAATTAATTATTTCATAGTAGCAAAGAAATATTATGATGAAAAAACTATCATTTTCGGTTCATTATTGAGAAGGGTTACGGTAGGTTTCCATACTAGGTAAGTAAATATGATGTCCGTAGAGTATAGCTATACAGTAAATGTTGGCGCCAACACCAATACTGCCATGGCGCGGCGACTACAAATGGCACCAGGGCTCAATTCCTCAACTATAGGGCCAAATTTTAGGGGGGGGGTAGGGCCACTGTCCACCGGGCTCTGTATACAATCTGTAGGATCGTCTCCCATTGGATCGCCCTGGACGATCCTAGATCCTACTGAGTTTTCAGCCGTTTACAGCTCCACGTAAAATTCAAGCAGAAAATTTCACCTAAAAATTTATTGCAAAAAAGTGGATTATTATACAGGGGCCACTTCAGCACGTGGCAAAGTAAATAGTAAAGTAAAAATTGAAGAGTAAACTAAAGAGTAAGGTAAAGATTAAGAAGTAAAGTTAAAATGAAGTCAAATTTTGAACTGAAAGTAAGAGCAAGAGTAAACAGCAAATTGAAAGTAAAGAGTAAAACACTTTGCCACTTGCTGAACTGGCCCCAGGTCTCCAACTTGTCAACAATCTACACTTGAATTTTTTGCGGAGCTGTAATTCCAGTTATATGCCACGGCTGAAAGCTCACCAGGGGCCAGTTCCGCAAAATGAGAAGTGAAATGGCAAAGGCGAAGTGAAACGACAAGTAAATTGGCAAAAGCGAAGTAAAATAAAAAATAAAGTAATTTCTCTTCGCTTTTGCCATTTCACTAGCCAATTCACTTGCCATTTCACTTCGCCTTTGCCATTTTACTTCGGCTTAGCAATTTCACTTCTCATTTTGCGGAACTGGCCCCAGGACGATCCAACGGTAGACGATCCCGAAACGACAAAAACTCTCCCTACAGAACAATACATCACTTTTTCCTGGGCACTTTACAGGGCCGCTCAGTGATGCGTCAATCAACTTCGAGTTGTTCATCGTGCTGCCGCAAGGCATCCTGGGCCTGCACATGCAATTCATGCGCCACAGTTATTTCTCCATTAACTCGATCCAATGCTTTTTGGAGCTGTGCCAACTGCTCTGCATCCTGCGGTTGTTGTTTTTTTCGTGTAGCGGCGACGTGTGTAAAAATACATGTATTTACACTCGGCGGACAGAACACCTAGTATAAAAACCTCCCATAATTTGATGAATAAAATCTTGTGATAAATTTCGTAATTAATTATTCCATAGTAAAAATGAAATTTTATGATATAAAAACTGTGTTTTCCGTTTCCGCCTTTCCGCAGGAAAATTTTTTACCTTTCCGTTTTCCGGCAGCCGAAAAATTTTTACCTTTCCGTTTTCCGGCAGCCAAAAAATTTTTACCTTTCCGTTTCCGTTTCCGTTTTTTCCGGCCCATTTTTCCGTTTTCCGGCTGAAAAATTTTTACCTTTCCGTTTCCGTTTTACCAGGCCATTTTTCCATTTTCTGGCTCGATTTTCAGTTTTCTGGCATTTTTCCATTGTTTTTCCAATCTGTATTTATCTTCAATTGGCTCAGCCCATTGTGTTGTTTTTGTCTCTTGGAGCAGCATTGACAACTGGGATTTCAGGGTCAGTGAAACAGGTGCTGTGAACCCAATTGGGTCATATGCTGACACCAATAATTTATTCAAGTTTCGTCTGGTTGGTGTTGTGATGCTGTCAATTAGCAATTTTGGTGTTGATATTGCCAGCATGTCCATTCGGTGATTTTACTTCATGCCCATTACTGCGACAATTTTATTCACCTTTGGACTCCTGTCGTTTTCTGCTATTTCATTCATGACTGATCTGGAGTTTGACAGCCATTCCCTCATGTTCATAGAACATTGGTTAAATAAAGCTTTGACTTTGTAATATAGTTCTAAAGCTTCAACTTCATTTGTGACACTCATGATGAAGTTATTGACGTAAATGTTGTTTAGTATCATCGCCAACTGGTTTTGTTCCCCTTCATTTTCTTCATATTCATTCATGTTGTTTATTGTCACATTTAAATGGTATTTTATGACTGCTCCCAAAATTGCTGGGCTGCAGACAAGTCCAAACAGTACGCGTTTAAAACGAAGTACTATTAAGTTATTTTCAGTTACTGGTTTTGAGGCATCTTTCAGCCAGAAAAATCATGTGTAGTCTCTAGCTTGGTCATGCAATCCTATTTGCAAAAATGCTTTTTCAATATCGGCAATTAATGCTAGATTGCCTGCCCTGAACTTCAGGAGTAGGCCCAGTGCTAATGGTGTTGTAATTGGTCCGTCTAAAAAGGCACTCGTTGAAACTGGGCTTACCTGCCGACCCATTGTACACGATTCTGCATGATGTCGATTTGGATGGCATGATTACTGGCTGGTGTGGCAGGTAATGAATCCCCTTGTTGTCTGTTTTGTCGTCACAGATCTCAATTATTCCCTTTTTTAGTTGGTCGTCCAAAACTTTCCAGTATTGTTCAAATAAGTTTGGATCTTTGTTGAATCTTCTTATCAGTGATTTAAACTGCACCAAGGCTTCTGCTTTTCCCGTGGGCAGGTCACTGATACTCTCTTTATACGGCCAGTCAATATAGTATTGTTTGTTGTTGTCGTTGAATTTTATGCTATTTATTATCATCTCCTCTGCAATGTTGTCATCAATTGCATAGGGGTCATCAGTGATTCCCACTGCTTCTAGACTGTGAAATTGTTGTAGTGTTTCCTTTCCTATGGCCACTATGGCTACTTTTTGATGATTTTTTGTTGGTTCAGTTAAGCTTGAACTACAAGTGAAGTTACAGGCATGATCCATAGTTGCAGAATGTACAGCTACCACAATCAAAGCCAAACAGGCAAACCTGCATGCAGGTTTTCCTTCTGCAAATTTGTCTATTACCATGCTAATTTCACTTTATTTTTTTCCGTTTCTGTGAAAATTTTGCTTTCCGTTTTCCGGCATTTCATTTTTCCGTTTTCCGGCCGACAATTTTTTTTTACCTTTCTGTTTTCCGTTTTCCGCGGAGTGAAATTTTTTTACCTTTCCGTTTTCCGGCAGCTAATTTTTTCCGTTTTCCGGCAGGTAATTTTTTTTTACCTTTCCGTTTTCCGTTTTCCGTAAAGTGCAAAAAAATTTACCTTTCCGTTTTCCGTAAAAAAATTTTTTTGACACCCTACAAGGGTTATTTGTCATATTAGCATATTGTCGGGATCGACGATAGCTGGCCGATTGGGGGCTGCCCCCTAGCTCCCCCCCCCATTGGAGACCCCTAGCGGCTGACGGCGCTGGCGTAGGGTTCAACCGGGATCCCGATCCCGATCCCAAAATCTCAATCCCAATGCCGAAATCTCAAAAAACGAATCCCGCTCCCGAAAATTTTCAAAAATTCCAATCCAGACCTGAGAAAATTAGTGGAAATTTTAAGTTTCAAAAGTGACTTTTTGCGCTACAAAATGTGAATCTTTACTATGAGAACAAATGTCCGAAACCCCAATCCCAATCCCGAAAACAACCCCGATCCCGATCCCGTTAAGTCAATCACGTTAGAACCCTACACAAGTCCCAAATAAGTACTCACATCTGGGAGCGGCGGCTGGCGCCGCCGCACCCGCTCCATGTCCCCCAGAACCTTCTCATGTTCGGCTCGAATTTCGAGTTGACGGCGCTCACACAACGTGAGTTCGCGGATGAGTTCGCGGCGGCGCACGTGGCGCTGCTGCAGGCGGGCGGCGCGGTCCAGTTCCCGCCGCGCCAGGAGCTCCTGGTTGCGTTGCAGCCGCGCCGCCCGCTCTTCCTGCTCGAGCTGCAGTCGCAGCAGTTGCTCCTCCGGTCCCACGTGGAACTGATGAAGGTTGGGTGGCACTTGCGGAATGCAAAACTATATAGATATAGGCTTTTTGGCGGTGTAGAAGGATATTATTATTTTATTACACATATTATTTGTGTATACCCCCATTTTTGACAATTAAAAAATCTGATTTTAATTTTTTCAAATCAATTACAAAAATAGATTTTTTTAAATCACAGCATTTGAAACAATTTATTTTTTTCAAACCCTAGTATAGTATGATATCCAATTCCAGCCAGTTTCTCCCACATGAATATTTACTACTACAGTGTGAAATATCACCCTGTCAATATATTAGCCTTCTCTTATAACATTACGTAAGCACTATTACATGCATAACTTCACTTGAAGTCACGAACGTTCCACCAAAGGCGATATCCATAACAAGTCGACATAAAATGGATATTTTTTACAGAAATCACCACTTATAATGCTATCTCATGGCCCCACAGCCATTCTATGGCTATATTAAAGATCACAAAGTACTGGCAATTGTCTGATATACCTCTGTATGTTGACTTATTACCATATTTGGGAGTTTTTTAGGAAATGGAGTTTTTAATATAAAAAAACGTCTTTTAAAAACCAGGGTCGTTAAAACAACAATTTTTCCATCCCTAGCTGGGAGCAGTATAAAGCAGTATAAGTAAAAAACAAACCACGTTGACGAAAAGAAAACCGCCTGAAATCTGGTCGTGCCTGAAAAGTGGAACATTTTCAACTAATTTAGAAGTTTGTATACTCGCTAGAATGGGCGAAAACGTTTAAAATGGCACACACGTTTATAGCCAAAAATAGCTGGAAATAAGGCAATCAAACGCATTAAGTACGTGGACTAGTTTTTTTGAAGGCGACAATTGGTAAAAAGGTATGGAAATTAGCCATTTTAAGCGAAAAAGGAAGCAAATAAATTCAGATCAGGGGTCGGAAATAGGGGGAGGGTCGCTCAAAAAAATCGCTCTAAGGCCGGTCAGTTATCTATTTATTGAATCTCTAAGGATAGATTGAATATCGACCATTTTTTAATATAGAATATCGATATCGAGGTTCAATATCGTATCGATATCGAGGTTCCATATCGTATCGATATCGAGTTTCAGAAAATATATCGTATATCGAATATCGATATCGAGGTTCCATATCGTATCGATATCGATTTTCAGAAAAATATCGAATATCGATATCGAAAAGTTATATCGTTCGAACCCTAGGTACAGGGCCATTGGGAGGAGGGGGTTGTTTCAGGGGGGGGGGGGTTAAATATTTCCTGAGATTATATTTAATGGCATATTCTCAAATTCATGTTTTCAATGCTAAAGTGACGTTATAAAATAACATACCCACGCCTATCGACCATATTCACAATGGCCTTGCCATCCAGGACAGCTTTGCCGCGTACCTCCAGGAACTCTTTCTGTTGTGGATTTTCCGCCAGAAACTTTTCCCTCGCCTCGCGTCCGGCGCGCTCGGCCACGTCCGCGTGAACCTGACGTTATGTGAGAAATTTGTGAGGTTTAGAAACAGGGTTGAAAAAAAGCAATTTTTTCAAACGACTTCATTAAAATAAATAAATAAAAACAACCCTCACTGTAAGGGTGGGCAAGCGAATTTTTTAAAGCGATTTTTTTTAAATAAAAACCCCCCTTCGTTAAAAATTTTTTTTTCCAACCCTACTCACTGTAATCCCCAACCGCCACCCACTTTCCTACGCCAGTAAAAATCACCCGAGTATAGTGCACTGTCACTCTAAAGACCTTCAAATAGTGAAGAATGCACGCGAAATGAAAAAAAAACTACACAAAAATGCACCTGATCAATACTAGTGAAGTAGCTGCACTCTGCGTGCCTGTGGGGGTCGCTGGACAGCACGGACAGCTTGCACACGTAGCAGAAATGCTCGCCACAGACGCAAGTCATGCGATTGCAGCCTGCCGTTTTGATCGTTCTGTGATATGGCCATGTTTAAATTTGAGAGACTGCAATATCTGGTGCTATTTACAAATCTGTAAATAGCCTGTAAAATGCAGAATGTCATGAAAAATATCAAATAAACGGATAAATATTTTTTTTATTTTTACATGACTTTTGATACTTTGCATGGCCAGGGCATTTTGAAGCTCAAAATTGCCAGGAATGTGTAAAAATTTTTGCGATTTTGAGTGAAAATTTGATCAGAATTCCTCAAAAATCGCTTCCAAAAATTTGCCTCCGGCATAGATACATAGCTAGCTGAGCGGCCTCCGGGATAGATAGATGAATATCAGGCGGATTTTGGGGAGGGGGTTACCCCCACTAAACCCCTGAATGGTGTAACTTGAACACATCACGGTTCTTTAACGACACCAAAACGGCAAATATTTAAGTATACACGGTGATTCTACACGATAAATTTTGCACAGGCAAAGTACAGGGTGCGGCAATTTAGACCAACGCTTTAGATTTTGAATAACTTGACACTGGGTCACCGGATGAACGTCAAATTTTAGGTGAACATGACCAACTAAATAGGTAAGCCTTCCTAAAGCGTTGGGCTAAATTGCAGCACCCTGTACAACCCTAACTTCTTTTTGCATGAGGGGCAGACCCTGATGAGCGCCTCGGCCATCTGCTCCTCCACGTAGGTGCGCAGTTTCGTTTCGTAGTCCTTCTCCACTTCTTCGCAGCGCAGCGGCACGTGGTTCGGCTCCCCGCATTCTCTGAAGAAAATGAATTTTGCAATTAAATCTTCAAAGGCTTTTTCCGGCCGCTGAGAATATTTGTCAGTTTTCGTTTTCCGTAAAAAAATTTTTTGACACCCTACTCATAACCATATTGCCGCACCGCACACTGAAATTTTGCGTTCAGCGTTCGAACGTTTTCGCACGCTGAACTACAAACGCTGAAATCAAAATCTAACGAACAGAGCGTTTTTAAAGCGTAAAAGTTCGGAATTTGCAATGTTTCGCGTAATTTGCATGCGAGCTGCGTTTTTTTGCGCATTAAAAACGCTCTGTTCTTTAGATTTTGATTTCAGCGTTTGTAGTTCAGCGTGCAAAAACATTCGAACGCTGAACGCAAAATTTCAGTGTGCGGTGCGCCTATAGGGAGCTTAAAAAGACAGAAAACAACTTTTTTCCATTTTTACCTAAAACCATTACCAAATTTACCACAAAATTTAAGTTCTCCAGTAAAACAAAACAAAAACAAAAAAGACTTACATACAACTCTCATTGCCACAGCGTTCACAGTGGAAGACCCTGACACTAGGATCGGGCACGGCGGCGTAGGGACAGAAGGGACAGTGATACAGGCCGTCAATGTTGCACGAATTGACGTCCTTCTGCGCCGCCAACCTGGGACACTCCCGCACCCTGTAAGTGCCCCGCAAAATGTCAAGTGTCATGTAAAGTGTCTGAAGTCATGTAAAGTGCCCTGCAAAATGGCAAAAAAAACGTTTGCAATTTTGCAGGGCATTTTACCTGACATTAGACTGTTTGCATGACGTTTGGCATCTCACAGGACACTTTACAGGGTGCGGGAGTGGCACCTGTCCAAGGTGTCCATGTCGGCCCTGCACAACAAGCTGGACAGCACCGAGTGCAGGTAGGTGCCCGCGCAGGGGGACTGCATGCACGGCACTCGATGTGAACCTGGGGGGCGGTCCTTCTATTTATATCTTGAAAAGCCTTTCTATTGAACTCCCGCGAACCACCCCCCCCCCCCCCAAAAAAAAAGCTTTCTTCAATTTTTCAGCAATCTATCCCTCCGGAGGAGCGATTTACTATCTATATGGACCCACGCGGGGATCCAAATTAGGGTTCAAACGATATATCGTATCGAACATCGAATATCGGATATCGACCACTTTTTAATATCGAATATCGATATCGAAAATTTTGAAAAAATATCGAATATCGATATCGAAAATTTTGAAAAAATATCGAATATCGATATCGAATATCGACCATTTTTTCGATATATCGAACCTCTATTGTGTCCCCAAATTTACTTTTCATTTTCATTTGAGATGTTTATGGTTGAGCTGATGTGCTTATAGTATTGTATTTGATGAGTAAAAGTACAGTATTTATAATGTCATTGTTGTTGGAGTGCTAAATTTGAAGCCAGAAAACGCTGATATACTTTTTTTGCAACATGCCCTTAAGCAATTAGGTTAGCATGAACTGTAATGTCTACCAATTGTTATTTGTCTGATACACTTTGATTCATCATGTTTTTCTTCTATTTTCTACCATTGAGTGATGTAAAGCTTGTTAAAATCACTTGCACCATTCAAATTTCAGTAAAGAGATGATTAAACATGTGTGCAACCACATGAAAATACAATATGCCACTTGAAATATGCCTTGCTATACCAAAAGCATATCGCAATATCGAATATCGAAAATATCGAATATCGAAAATATCGAATATCGAATATCGACCATTTTTCAATATCGAATATCGAATATCGATATCGAGGTTCCATATCGTATCGATATCGAATATCGAGTTTCAGAAAAAAATATCGAATATCGATATCGAAAAGTCATATCGTTTGAACCCTAATCCAAATCTACAAAACCCTGCCCGCACAAACCTTCCTTCACCCTGACCCTGGCGTGTTCAGCGACACAATCAGCACAGAAAACGTGTTTCGGGTCTTCGTTGCAGCAGCACAGATCCTCGGGCAGCACCTGGTCCTCGGCGCACACGTCGCACGTGTACAGTTGGCTTCCCGCGCTTTGGCACTCTGCCAGGCGCTCTTGGCGCTTTGCCAGACGAGCGTTGAGGTGCGCTGCGTAGGGAGCACGGCATTTTGTCTAAAAAACGTTGTTTTTCCTATAACACGCTTGTAAATCAAAACATCGGGTAAGTCAATCGCTAAATGTAAATCCCGATTGCAAGACCCCAATCTCGATCCTGATCCCGAAAATTAAAAAATTCCGATTAAAAAAGTGAACCCTACTTTTTAGCCAGTTGCGAAATTGAAACTTTCCACAATATCTTCTTGAAAATGTCCCAAAAATACCTTCAATCGCCGGCTTGTGCACGACATACTGCAGTTCAGCGAAAAACCTCTGGTCGAAAGTTTCGGGCCATTCGATTTTGTTTTCTTCCGGCTGCTCGTCCGGGACAAAGGCGGGAACTGAGCCGCGCGACCTCCTGCTGCTCGATTGGTCTAAAAATAAAAGACAGCTAGTCTATATGGCTGGTTGATTTTGTTTTTGGATGGGGGAGGGTGGCAAACCCCCCCCCCCCCCACATACGAACCCCTGATCCAGCTATTTACCCATCCATTTGTGGATAAAAATTGATACCGAGCAAAAAACAACCCTATTTAGGTGCCATTCTTAACCTATCACTACTTGAAACCTTGCAAGATTTATCCGGATACGTCACACTTTCAAAAACGAGCAGATGCAAAAAGACACAACTCACATACGGCGGGCATTTTCAACAGTCTTTTCTGCGCTTTCTCATCGGGCACGCGTACATCCGGTCGCCCACCCCGACGCACCACCGACCGCTCTGCAAAAAAAGAAATACCGTATTACCTCGAAATACCCCCATGGGGGTTTATTATTTCGCCAGAAAAATTTGAGGGGGGTTTATTCGAGGGGGGGGGGGGTTTAGTATTTCGTCAGAAATTTTCGTGAAATTCACAGTTAAGAATATGCTTTTTCTTACACAAAAACGGTGATTAACGTGAGAAAATAGGTTATATTTGGGCTATAGAAGTACATCTGTACACAAATTAGCGTAGTAGTGTAGCTGCGATGCAAATAAGTAGTGATAAATACATCATGTACATTGCATACATGATGTACATCATTCCGGAGGAGGGTATTTCGAGGGGGGGGGGGTTATTATTTCCCCAGCCTATTTTAAGGGGGGTTGATTCAAGGGGGGGGGGGTAATTCGAGGTAATACGGTATAATAATTTTTTACTATTTTTAAAATATCTTTAAAAACGTACGGGGATAGAGGACTTCGTATACGGGCAATAAGCGACCTCCGCCAGCGTGTTGCACAAGTTCAGCCAGCCAAGTGGCACGCAGGGAGGGGTACTCGTGGTGCAAATACGCCTGTGAAGTGAGAGGGGTCGAAGGGATCGTCAAAAAATTTCGACGTCACTTGACCGTTTTTTGAAATGGACATTTTGGAAAAATCTCCAGCAAGAAGATGGATGTTTGTAAAAAAGGGTTCCGATTATTGTGCTTTTTTAAAAATGTTGAAAAAACGTCAACCTCCCCCGTCAATGAACCGGTGCCTCTCAATAATGTAGGCCTCCTAGTCATGCAGACCCGGCCGTCACGTAATTCTACCCAGCTGTCATGTATACCTTCTGGTCATGTATGGAGGCGTACATGACTAGCGGATAGATTAGCGGCATGCAACGGGTTTACACAACCCAGGGGTCTGGTAGGGGGGGGGTGGGGTTGGGGGGGGGGGGGTTACCCCCCAAACACTCCAGCTATCTATCTATCCCGGAGGATGCTCAGCTATCTATCTATCCCGAGGCGAAATTTTTGGTTACTATCCCCTGAACCCCCCCCCCCCAAAAAAAAAAAATCGCCAGCTATCTATCTATCACGCAGCGATTTTTGATTTTTTTCCCCTAATTTTCACTCAAAATCGCTACTTTTCATACCTATTTATATTTTCACCTTCAAAATCATCAATGTGTATGTCTTATCGCACATTAACATATTTTTAGCCATGTTTCACCTATTTTTAGCGATGTTTTCCCCTTTTTAGCTTCTAAACCTCAAAATAGCCTATATATTGAACCCCCAACATTTTTTCCAAATCTCCAAAGTCCAAATTTTTTCAGCGCGTTTACATCACCACCCCCCCCCCCCCCACAAGGGCCGTATCCAGGGGGGGCCCACAGCTGAGTGATTGCGCCACTCTGCGCTGCCTAGCGACCCACATCAAGAAGTCATCACAATGGTGGTGCAAACTCGCTGTGGATGAGGCGGTGGTCATGTAGACCCAGCTGCATGTCACTTATCTACGCGCCAGAC
>OZ038459.1:23523209-23614557 GCA_964036195.1 Sphaerolaimus hirsutus
CGAAATGCCCTAGTTCTGGGGTGGTGAAAAATTTTCTAAAAAAATCGCTCATGGTCGGATGTGAGTGATCGGTCCTGTACATGTACATCATTTCAGACGGGCTATTTCGAGGGGGATTGATTTTTACCCCAGCTCAAAAACACCTGGGGGTATTTCGAGGGGGTTAATTCAATGGGGGGGGGGGGTATTTAGGGGAAATACGGTAGGCATGTGACGTCAAAAAATGGCATAGTGCCAAATCTGACATTTTTTGGGAAAAATGCAAAAAATTTGGGCAAGAAGTCGACAAGTCCAGTTAGTTTTGGGCTAAAGGTCGACAAGTCCATCTTCCGCATCTTTTTTTATGGGAAAAAAACGCAAGAAATGTGATAAGTCCACTATGTGGACACCGATTTTTAAAAGGCGACAAGTCCATAATTTTCCCATAAGGCAGCCTCGGCTTCCCCGGGAACAAAAACGTTCTCGCGTGCAAGAAGGCGACAAGTCCATTTCCCTCCCCGAAACAGTTTTGCTCTGACCAAATGGAACTTTTTGGAAACCCCATTTTTCACATATAGGTTGTGAGAGCAGAGCTGAAAATTTGACACTTTATTGTCAACATAATATGGAGAGAGCCAAATTGGACACGCACTGTGAATTCAGGGATCTCCAATGGGAGGGGGGGTTGGGGGGGGGGGGTTCCCCCTCCAAACAACTTAGCTGTCTATCTATCTATTCCGGAGGCGAAATTTTGGGCTCCCTAACCCCCGCACCCCCAAATCGTACAGCTATCTACCTATCTGGACCGATTTTTGAGAAATTTTAACTCAATTTTCGGTCTAAATACCGTATTTCCTCGAAATACCCCCCCCCTCGAAATACCCCCCCCCCCTCGAAATACCCCCCCTCAAAATGGACACTATGAACTTATAAACCCCCCCCTCGAAATACCCCCCCCCCCAAATTTAGTGTATAGAGAACGTAAATGACAAAGGCTGCGGTTTGTCATCCCGGCAATGCAGAACACACGTTAAAAACGATGACTCTGTTATGTGAGAACAGTGTTTGTACGTCTATACACTTATAAATGTCTTTAGAGTCTTATAAATGGCTATTTTTGTTGCATTTTTGGACGTCTGCGTACGTTTCAGACGACATTTTAGTACTGGGATTTCAAAAAATTTCTGGCGAAATAATAAACCCCCCCTCGAAATACCCCCCCCCTCGTTTAACCCCCCCTCAAAATTCTCACTCTGAAACAATAAACCCCCCGGGGGTATTTCGAGGAAATACGGTAACTAGATTTTCATAACTTTTTATAGATTTTCATCTCCAAAATCCAATATGCCCTAGTTCGAGGGTGGTGAATGATTTTCTAAAAAAATCGCTCATGGTCGGATGTGAGTGATCGGTCCTGTACATGATGTACATATTGGTCGCAGTTTGCATCGCAGCTACACCTATACTAGTTTGTGTAGCGATGCACGTTGATATGTCCAAATATACCCTACTTAAGCATGTTTATTACCAGCTTTGGGTAAATAAAACAGTACTCTTTACTATGAATTTCTATGAATTTGTCTGCCAATTAAATCTGGGGCCTGGGGTCTTATTCGGGGATATACGGTAGATATTGATTGATGTCTGGAGGGAAAACTATTCAAGGTTCAAAACTCGTGCATCGCTACTACCTAATGGAGGATTTATGGTAATTACATTTTTTGGCTCAGTGCCGACCTTGCATTTCACATTTCTATGAAGTCTGGGTTTCCATGTACTCTTTCATTACAAAGACTTGTACTGTCAGAAACATTTGAATTCTATATGAAAAACTTGCGACTACATCGGCAGTGACAGAATACTATTGTGGTAATGACAAAATTCTAAATTCGATTTAACGCCGCATGAATAGCACCGCCGAAAATGAATTAAATAAATATGACACCTAGGTACATCCATTTCATGCGTTAAGGACATACCGTATTTCCTCGAAATACCCCCCCCCCCCCCCCTCAAATGGGCACTATGAATTTGTGGTCCGGGAAATGCATAACAGACGTTCAAAACACTTACTGTGTTACGTTAGAACATCGTTTGTACCATATACATCCTTATAAATATAAGGCTGTAAAAACTTATAAATGGTGGTTATTGTTGCATTTTTCACGTTTTTCTCTCAAAATTTTCCTCTGAAAAAATAAACCCCCGGGGGGTAATTCGAGGAAATACGGTACGTGAAAGCGACCAGAGAAAAATGTGTCCAGACTAGTGATGGAAAATCGTCAGAAAAAATGGCGACAGGCGTCAATGGCGCCATCCAGAAAAATGGCGTTGGGCGCCAAACGGCGCCTGCGAATATGGCCTTCTGGAAAAATGGCGATTTTTTTAGAATTTTTACCGTATTTCCTCGAAATACCCCCATTTTTATCCCAATACATTGCAGGCTATAGATATTGCAAGGGTTGGGATAAAAACACTTTTCGTTGAGCTGCTTGTCTCAATTTTCTCATGGTGCCATGGCACGATCAAAAAACATGCACCTATTTCTGTCGGTTTCCCGCCACTATATAACTACCATATTCCTTCTAATAGAAGGGCGCTGTTTCAACTTTTTAATCTGCCTTCCTATTAAAGATACCCTTCTATTGGAATTTGGAAGCCATAACTGACGATTTATAGAGTTCATCTAACATTTAGTCTTTAAATAGCACCAAATCAATGACCTAAAACCACTAAATATTAGGATCCGCTGACAGTTTTCATTTTTCAATGCGCTTGGCAAAATTCCAGCAGTTTTCGACCCTTCTATCGGAGACCATGGTTATATTTATTTCATGGCCCAAATAAAGCCGAAAAAGTGTACCTTCTATTGGAGACGCCCTAAGCCCTTCTATTGGAGACCCGCACTTTTACAGAAGAAATACGGTACTTTTGTTTGAAACATCACATGACATATAATGATAATTTATGTCATATGTAATCACATCATTATTTCATCAGATATAGGTGCTTATGTGTCAGCTTTCATATTTTTATATTTTATATGATTGAAACGTAAAGATAACATCATGATTGTTAACATACCGTGTATCCTCGAATAAGTCCCCACTCGAAAACCTCCCATTATGCGAGTGCGGAAAAAATGTGCATAATACAAGCGCATGAGGAATGTATGAGCAACTTATTATTCATGGAACTTATTTTACCCCATTTACACTGGGAATTCAGCACACATTTTTTGAAGAAATTGTGATGGAAAATCACTCCTCCCCTCAAGTAACTCCCCCTTTGAATAACTCCCCAGTCTGAAAAGTCTGACAAAAGTAGTAGGTAGACTTAAACTCACCTGGGGCCTTTTTCTTGGATATACGGTAGATACATTCATTGGAATTCAAATTGCATTCTTTTCAATTTATGAATATTTACCTATGTATAATTTTAAAATGCTTCAACATAATCCACAAAAGCTTTGCCCCCCAAATTATAACGCCATTGTCATGAACAAGATGTCATTCTGGGTGCCAAAATCACTATGTTTTTTATTTCTAGCAGTAGCAGGTCAGTGGTAACCAACTGCACTATAGTTGCAAAAGCGTGTCGAGTATATGAGTATTTCGGTACTTATACATGGGTATTAAGGTTGGGTGTGGAAATATGCTTCACTTATGATTATGGTTTAAAAAATACCTTTAGGCTTTGTTACTAACACCTCCCTAGCCAAAAAACAGGGTGTGTACAAAAAAAACTGTGCGTGTGCAGTTAGGTATGTGATTTTCAAAAATATTGGCTTTTGAAACTTAAGGGATTAAGATCAAGATCAGGAATAAGGATTGGGATTATGCCTTCGGGATCAGGATCAGGGGAGAAAAATCCTTTACATTATTGGAATTCAGGATTTGGACCAGGATCCATTTAAACCCCACTTATACTCTGCGGACATGATACTCTGCCCTCGCACTGATTTATGTTTCACGTTGGAAGCGTGCCAACGATGATTAAGCATGCGATTTTTGCGTAAAAGTTGAAGAAAATCATTGTTGTGAATGAGTTAACGTATGGCGTTATAACAGCGATGACTTTTTCAACTTTTTATGAAAATCGCATGTGTAAAAAAATCGTTGGCACGTTTCCAGCGGGAACCACGCGTGCAGGGTGTAAAGTAACTGGAGTATACCAGGAATAAACCCCGCCCCGCCCCGCCCACATTGCAGCTGCAAGTATACAACTACAGCAAGTGCCATTGGTGAAAAAGTCCAAAATGGAAAACTGGTGCGCGGCACAAATTGGCAAAGTGGTAGCAGCGGATGTTATACGGGACGCCCGCGTCTGGATGAATTCCTGCTTCATGCTAATTCATCAGGGGGCACTCCCAGACCCTGTAAAATGCCCTGTGAAATGTCAAATGTCAACAGTCATGCAAAATGCCCTGCAAAATGGCAACCGAGTTGTCATATTGCAGGGCATTTTACATTACTTTTGACATTTTGCGTGACATTTGACATTTCACAGGGCATTTTACAAGGTCTGGGACTGGCACCAGGATGGCGGTGACAAGGTGCGACTGCCGAGAACCTGGATTGAGATATGCGAGGTGAGTTCTGGAAAGACTACTACCCCCAGAGGGTTTATTTTTTCAGAGTGGAAATTTTGAGGGGGTATTTCGAGGGGGGTTTATTCGAGAGGGGGTTAATTTTTTTCCCCAGCTCAAAAACACCTGGGGGTATTTTGAGGGGGCGGGTTAATTCAAGGGGGGGTATTTCGAGGAAATACGGTAATTGTCATTCACTTGGTTTTGTCAAGTCAAGTCAAGTTGAGTTTTTTGGCACATATTTTCAACTTGAGGCATGAGTCAAGTCAAGTTTGAGCCCTGATCACAGGAATGGCCAACTCCAGATGGCTGGTATGGGCATTTGAGCCATGTAACTGGCAAGTGGCTCATTGATGCCATTGCACAGGTATTTGGTACATATGTGAGTCGGTGATTTTGTGGTGATGTTGTAAAATATTTATATTAATGAGGTGTGCACTATATTGGACTGTTTCATTCTGCAGTAAAATTCTATTTGTTGAAGATCGAGTGACTTAACAGTACAATTTGCAGAAAAATTAAACATTTTTCAGTAAATAGCCCAACAAAGTCAGGGGTCCCCAGCGGGGTGCTGGGGTGAAGGGCACACGCACAGCATAATGCAAATGTCGCAACTTCTAACAGTCGACAAGTCCACAAAATGTGATTTTGAGTAAATCGCATTTTAAGTTTCCGACCCAATTCCAGGCCCATGGTGCGTGTCCAATTTGGCTCTCTCATGCTTTCCATTAAGTTCCATATGTTGACAATAAAGTGTCAAATTTTCAGCCCCTGCTCTCAACCTTTATGTGAAAAATGGGGTCTCCATAAATTTCCATTTGGTCAGAGCAAAACTGTTTTTGGGAGGGAAATGTGCTTGTCGAATGTCGACTCTTGCTTGCACTCGAGAACATGGTTGTTCCCGCTGGCGTTGCGCCTGCCTTATGGGCAATTTATGGACTTGTCGACTTTTAGAAGTAGCTGTCCATGACGGACTTATCACATTTCTTGCTATTTTTTTCCAAAAAAAAACGAAGACAAAGGTTGGACTTGTCGACTTTTAGAAGTAGACGCCTCAAATGTGGGCACCTCACAAATTGAAACGTGGAATAATTTATTCAAATTCAAATGCGCAGATTGTAGAACTCCCGGAGCAGCACCGAGAATTAACCACGGGTTTGCAAATGAATCCTGATTCGGGCAGGTGGTTCAACGAAGGCCGCTCTGGCAGGGCGGCGTATCCAAATGTGTGGGATTGGCCCATCGGGGAGAGTATAAACGACTTGTGGATGCCAGGGGCCAGATTTAATGAGCCCACCATGTTTTTTGGACATCACTAGTGTTTCTACTGTTCATTTTCCATCAAGTCCATTAGAGAAAACTCCCCTTGAGAAATCCGCAATTTCACAACATCTACCGTAAATCCTTGATTACCGTATTACCTCGAATTACCCCTCCCCCTGGAATTAACCCCTGGGTACGCAAATGCCTACTATTTACTACGATCCTTATGAAACTTTCTGACGAAATAATAACCCCCCTCGAATAAACCCCCCTCAAATTTTGCTGGCGAAATGATTAACCCCCATGGGGGTATTTCGAGGTAATGCGGTATTTAGTTCCATTACATTTGTTTTTAGTATTTGATTGAATTACTACAATATTATTGTAATAGTAATTCAATCAAATACTACACATTGAATAGTTCCCTCTGCTAGCATATTTAGGTATGAAAAATAACACGGGTAGATTTTACATTAGGGTTCAAAGGGAACCACGGTCCTGATAAATTGTTTGGCAAGATTCCAGGAGCGGGGCGTATCTTCCTGACGCCCCGGTCCCGGTCCCGGTCCCGGTCGCGGCTCATTCATCGAATGCAATTCGGTGCGGTGTGTGAAACGGGAACACTGCAACAGCTTAAATTTTTACGATCTCACGCAACAGGCGCCAGCAGGTAAAAATTCGACCCTTTTGTGCATTAAGGGACTCACCTAATCCGATTTGAGTGCTAAATATTTTTTCTGCATTGCATAGTGCCCGGGCTAGTGATGGAATGGCGCCATGGCGCTGGCGCCATTTGAGGGCGCCAAAGGGCGCCGCGCCATGGCGCCATTGGCGCTTGGCGCCCTTTTTCTGTGGCGCCCTTGGCGCCTGGCGCCCACATTCTGAAACGCGCCATGGCGCCCTTGGCGCTTGGCGCCCTTTTTCCGTGGCGCCCTTGGCGCCTGGCGCCCTGCTTTAGAAGGGCGCCAAAAAGGCGCCAGCAGGGTTTCACGGTGAGTGCCGTGTAAACGAAAAAAAATGAAAAACGCATCCGTGGATGATCTAAATTCGCCAGAAAAATGGACGGAGTGGTGTGAGTGGGTGGAAATCTTTCGTCCAACGATTCATCAGATCTGTCTGACGGTTCAGAAGACAAGAATGATGGACCGTCTAACTTGCAAAATCATAAAAAAAGGATTTAAATCGTTGCAATTAGGAAACATTGTTTGGAAAGGTCTATTTGTAATGAATGGATTGTTGTCAAATGACAACTTCCATTGCGTTTGAATCCGTCATGTGGATTTTATTCGAAAAATTTTTGTTGCTAGCCTTGTTTTTGTTCATTACATCCTGGAGAACGCGAATTAAGAAGTGAATGCGCGTACAATGGTGCTGTAAAACATTTTTAGCACACGCATGGTGTTGTAGGCACTTTTTTATCCTGGCGCCCTTGGCGCCTGGCGCCCTATTTTCCAAATGGCGCCATGGCGCCCTTGGCGCCTGGCGCCCTTTTTCTGTGGCGCCCTTGGCGCTTGGCGCCCACTTTCCGAATGGCGCCATGGCGCCCTTGGCGCCTGGCGCCATTTTTTCTGGCGCTTTTCCATCACTAGCCCGGGCACTATGCATGGAACTTTTTGCAATGTAAAATGCCCCCCGGGCACTATTATCGGGGGGGGGGGGGGGGTCCTATACTCGCAGAAATACGGTAATCTGTCTGCCCAACAAATTTGGTCGGGTCAATTAAATTTCGCACCCGGTGACCCGCCCACATCTGGCTTGCATAGAATTGCAAACATTGATTACGCATCTGGGAACTTGACCACGGTGTATGCACGATACAACATTGCTGTCTGTCAGGTTGAAGCTGGTAAATGCTTAGTTTTTGTGTTTTTGAGAGCATGATTTTATTAATACACCAACGCTGAGGGGTATTTATATTGCTTTGAATTTTTCTTTTTTGAGTGTTTTTACCGTATTTCCTCGAAATACCCCCCGGGGGGTGATTGTTGCATAGTGGTCCCGAGAGGGGGGGGGGGGTTAAACGAGGGGGGGGGTATTTCGAGGGGGGGGGTTATTATTTCACAAGAAAAATTTTCAAATCCCAGTACGAAATTGTCGTCTGAAACGTACGCAGACGTCAAAAATACAACAAAAACCGCCATTTATAAGGTTATGTAGACTTATATTAGTACGTAGATGGTATAAACACTGTTCTAACGTGATTCCGACATTGTTTTAACGTGTGTTCTGCAGTACACAGAACACAAACTGCAGTATTTGTCATGTACGTTCCCTTTACACTCAATCTGGGGGGGGTATTTCGAGGGGGGGGGTGATTGTTTCATAGTGGTCTCGAGAGGGGGGGGGGGGTCAAACGAGGGGGGGGGGTATTTCGAGGGGGGGGGGTATTTCGAGGAAATACGGTAAATAAATATTTATATCAATATTTTTACGTATTTCTATTTTTTAACGTAACTTATACGTAGTTATAGTCAACGATGGAAAAAACACAGAAATTGAACACAGAAACTCATTGAGTTTCTGTGTTTTTGTTTTACACAGAAACACGGAAACTCAATAATTTCAAAAAACTCAAAACTCAAATGAGTTTTTTATTGAAGAACACGGAAACACAGAAACACGGAAACACAGAAAAGTTTTTTGAGTTTTTTCCTGTGATTTGAAGAATGTGCATTTATCTATTTATTTATGAACTGCTGTAATCGACTGAACAAAATAAGGAATGTGCATTTGATCAGGGGTCTCCAGTCATTTGGTCGCGATAGATAGCAATATTTATAAACAGTGATAGTGATAAATCAATAGATTGCTGGCCGATTTAGGGGCTACACCCAGCCCTCCCCCCCCCCCCATTGAAGACCCCTGTGTTCGATTTTGTTGACCATGTGGACATTTTGTTGGTGCTTTTTCCTACATTTGACTGATAGGCGGGTTGGTACAGTGATGTTTATGTGGTATCAATCACAGTCCCAGTAAAATTCCATGTGAAGTGTAAACAGTAAAGTAAAATGTCATCAAAATTCCCAAATGCCCAGTGAAAAAATAAAATTTGCCATTTTACATGACTGTTTACATTTTTCAGAACATCTTTCAGGGCCTTCTGGTGCCCCCTGAACATGCAGAAAGTAATTTTTAATGAGAAAATGACTGTTTTGGCATTGAAAACCAGCATTTGGGTAAAAACTTGCATTTTATGAAAAAACTCGAGTTTTTACCAAAAACACAGAAATAAAAACAGAGTTACTCAAGTTTTTTATTGGAAAAAAACTCAAAACACAGGTATTCATTTTTGAAAAACTCAAAACACAGAAAGTGTTTTTTTCTGGAGAACTTACCCATCGTTGGTTATAGTAATTTCTCTCAGATGTTGCACCTTGAAAAAGCCCATATATACGGCTTCTATCAGTTTACTCACCAATTGAACGGGGGCGGTCAATTGGAGGAAATACAGTAATTCGTAATTTAACCGAAATTCCAATACACAGAAACACAACGAAGCGACGTGGAACGAGTGTCGCATTTCCGGAAAGCTGAAAACATAAGTGCCAGGCCCACGTCGGTGGCCACAATCAAAGAGATAAAAAGTAAAATACCATTTTTGTTATTGAAGTCTGAAGTTATTGTAAGTATCTGAACGCTTGTAAAAATAAATGCAGTCCAAAACCCTGTAAAGTAAAGTGTCAAATGTCGTGTAAAATGTCAATAATCAAAAAACTGAACTTTGCATGACAGTTGTCACTTTACATTTGTCATGACCATTGACACCGCATCACATTTTACATGAAATTTGAATCATGAAGAACTACATACCTATTTACTAAACGCGGTTTTTGCATCGCAGACATTTCATCGGCAATGTTTTGCACGAGCAGCTGTACGAAGGTGCAATATTTGTTCCGTTCCACTAGATCATTGTTTAAGTGACTAAAATGCTTGTAGCACCTCCCCAGTCCCCACCCAGGTCTGGCAGTCCTTGTATTGTTATACACTGACTGCCATAGTTCCAACTATGGGGGACATACCGTATTACCTCTAATATAAGGTGTACCTTATATTGTTTTCGTCAGATAATTAGAGCCAAAAGTTATACCTTATATTAGAGGGTACCTTATATTTCAGGGTACCTTCAATTTTTTCCGTCTTTATTCTTTCTTTCTTTCCGTCTGGTCAACCATTCAAAGTTTCTCTTCGAGTGAATAGTGCCGCCGTATTCTGACACATTTTTCAGCGGCGGAAGTCGACGAAGAGTTATCGCAGTGCCCTTCGGCACCATTTTCATCATTTTCCGCCATGTTTAGCAACTGTTTGTATTATTTTGCGCGTTTTGGCACGCAGCCAGCTGTGCCTTATTAGAGGTATGCCTTATATTAGAGGGTACCTTATATTTATTTCGTCGCGTTCAAAATGGCCAAAAGTTATACCTTATATTAGAGGGTACCTTATATTAGAGGGATGCCTTATATTGGAGGTAATACGGTAAGTCTGGAATTTTGAGGGTACCCAACAACCCCCACCCCACTACACCAGCAGGGGTGGCCGGTGGGCCAGCCAGCAATCTACCCGAGTGTCATTGCTATGTACAGAACAATTTTTAGCATCTTTGCCATTTCACCCAAATCTAAAGTCTAAGCATTAAGCCGGATTTACAGCATAACGATCAATAGGAGGTGATGCGACAAATTCAACGTCACCCAAAAATGACTTTTATTCATTTTTTCAAGTATTTTATAAAAAAATCATGTTTAACAATCAATAGTTTGCAAAAATTTATCTCTTGGGTATTTCTGACTTTATGCTCCCCATAGCTGGAGGGAGCTATGAGACAGGGTATAATGACACAAAGGCTGCTCGACTTAGGTGGGAAGGTGTTTATGTGAGAAGCAACACAAACCGAAAATACTTTTATTCTTGTTGATTGACTAATCATTCACAAATTCACTAATAATATTTCTTTTCACATGACAACACCGGGAATTGCTCGCAGGTGGCGAGGGGGCTGTGCAGCGCGGTGGCGCACTCGAGCTGGAGGAAGCTGTGCCTGCTCGCCTACGACATGAACGACCCAGTCAATTATGTACTTGATGAACATTTTGATGTGTATTATAAAGTTACAGTTTTTGTGTGACTTTTTCACGTTGTTATTGAGAATTGAGAGATGATATTTGCACCTCATTGTTTAAAAACAAATAGGTATACTCGACGGACACCCAACGATGGAAAAAACACAGAAATTGAACACAGAAACTCATTGAGTTTCTGTGTTTTTGCTTTACACAGAAACACGGAAACTCATAAATTTTGAAAAACTCAAAACTCAAATGAGTTTTTTTTTGGAGAACACAGAAACACAGAAACACGGAAACACAGAAAAGTTTTTTTGAGTTTTTGTTTTTTTCAGCGAAGCGGTTGAATGCACATCAATTCAGTCATACTAAACAAGAGAAGATAAGCATGTATAGTATGTAAATATGTACACAGGTAATGTATTCATATTTTATAATGGTACAAAAAAGAAATTCAAGATGGCATGCACATCTCATGGTGGATTTGACAATTCAAGTTTCGACATTTAAGTATACCTTATTACCTCGAATTAACCCCCTACAAAATGGACTGGTGAAATAATAAGCCCCCCCCCCTCGAAATAGCCTCCTCCAGGATGATGTACATCATATATCCAATGAACATGATGTATTTATTACTGCTAATTTGCATCGCAGCTACACATAGACTGTACTAGGTTGAGTAGCTATCTACATGTTTATTTCAAATTTATCCTGTTTGTACGCATTTGTAACCTGTTTTGGTTACTTAAATGCCTACTATTTTCGATGATCCTTACAAAACTTTCTGACGAAATAATAAACCCCCCTGGGGGTATTTCGAGGTAAATGGTAGTTGTAGTTCAAATCAATTCCGTAGTCTTCCATACAGTGCATATCCATTGAAGAATTTGGGAGTACTGCGTAAATTGTCGTTTCTGGGCATTTTGTTGCTGGTGTTGTGATGTTGATGTCCTCATTGTGGACATTTTTATGTACTTTTTGACATTTGAATGAATACACAGATGTTATGTGGGGTTAAAACATGTGTAAAACCAATATTTTATAAGAAAACCACTGTTTCCAGATCGAAATGCTGTAAATCGAAAATTTTGGGGGGGAAAACTCAAATTTTTTGGAAAAAAACTTGAGTTTTTTAGAAAAAAAACTCAAAAAATCGAGTTTTTACAAAAAACACAGAAATAAAAACAGAGTTACTCAAGTTTTTTCTGAGAAAAAAACTCAAAACACAGGTATTCATTTTTGAAAAACTCAAAACACAGAAAGTGTTTTTTTTTGGAGAACTTACCCATCGTTGCGGACACCACACTTGTATGAAAACCTACCATAAACCATCTGTATAATGAACCAAAAATTATACAGTTTTTCATCATAATATTTCCTTTTTACTATGGAATAATTCATTACGAAATTTATCACGAGATTTTATTCATTAAATTATGGTAGGTTTTCATACTAGGTCTACTGTCCGCCGAGTATACGTCAGTGCACAGCCTTTGCGAGATTTTGGTGTACATGGATACTTGTAGGCATTTACATGCGCAATGGACACTTCACATGCGAAATGAAGGCAATTTACACTTCACACTTCTTGGTATGAGACTGACAAGCGATTACAAAAAAATGTGATATATTGGGATGCATTTCCACACACTGCATCATACAATTTATCGTAAGCTACCTTCCGTTTCCTTTAGGTTTCTTGAACTCGCAGGAATATTAAATATGTACCATATTTCCTGGAAATACGCTTAGAGGTTTCTTTATTTTGAAAACAAATTTCGAGGGGGTTAATTCAAGGGGGCTCATTCGAGTGGGGTGTTTTATTTATATTGCCAGAACTTTTTTCGAAATTATACATATTCATCGCTTGTAACATACAGTCAGATGCTGAAAAATTCAACGATAACATAAATAGATTCATAAGTGTCTATAGACATAAATACTATATTTGCTTGAATATTCCTGAAGGTGTTGGATTGTTGTTTTTGGGTTGTTTTTTACACACCGCTGAGTACAGAGAATTTAAAGTGATTTTTTCATTTTACACTGCATGAAAGGTGAGTGAAATAGGTACATAACACAAAAGTGGGTATTTTTCTCACAGAAAATGTTCAAGTGGGTACTGTAGCTATTTTTTCAATTTTTTACTCGGGAAAGCATCAAACATGTATTTTTCTTGTATATTTTACTCCGAAATGCATCAAAGTGGCCACACAAGCTGGTTTTCAAGGTTCCTTTTTGAAAACTATTCTGGGTGACGCGTCGCTGTATGGTTTTCAAAACTGTGCAATTTTCACTTTAATTTTTCAAGAAGTGAAAGCTTGATGTTAGGTGATGTTCTTCATGTTTTTGTTGACATTTCCTATATACTGTATCCTGTGCGGAAGGACCAGACCTTATCTTGGCTGTCCCTTATGTATGAGTAAATTTTTTTAAATTGCTTGTACGTTGATCCACTCTACCTTTAAATTAACTTAAATTAAATTAAGCATATGTGAATATTGGTTTCAGCAAGTCACATTTGCCATTCAAAGTTAACAGTTGCAGAACATTTTTGAAAACTGTATGGCGACGCATCGCCTCTGTAAGGGCGACGTGTCGCCAACATAATACTCTGAAGACAATTTTGAAAACTTAAAATTGAAAAATGTAGTTTTCAAAAATGTACATTCCAGTTTTCAAATGTGTAAAACATTTTTGAAAACTGAAAATGGAGGATGATGTACAGCGACGTACATCGCTGTACATGCCAGTTTTCAATATCTGTGCAACATATGTGAAAATGTGTTGCCATACACACCAAAAGTAGCAAAATCGCCGCCAGGCATCACCAGTTTATGAAATTTTGCCAACTTACTCCAAAATCCTTTAAAAACCACTGGATGAATGGGCTCATGTAAAATTGACACTGTAGATGCAGTATTTTATGCTTCATATAATGTTCAGGTTGTAGAAAACTTGGGATTTATGTAAAATAAAATAAAAAAATTTTTAAATTATGTCACTGTGCCTACGTTTCAGGCAACAACTGCATATGTCACCTGTTTCCACAACTTATTACCATATTTGAAAAGTATTTATAAAATGAAAGAATTCATGCATTTATCAACAACACAGATTCTGGGACTTGGTACTACTGTTACAAAGGGTTCAAAGGCACAACTACTGGTTAAATTTCTCTTCGTGAAATTTGTGTGGACCATGCAATGATTATGAATGATTATGAACGATGGCTTAGAGGATGGATTAGAGTCCTAAATCACATCAATGAACTGCGAGATGCCCGACAATTGAGAGAGAAACTGAAAGACTGGTTGAAATCTACTCATGGCAGGGTTCCATGGATAGATCTGAATAACTTTTGAGTTTTCAAAAGTGTTCACATTTATGTTTAATTTTGTGACACATGTTACTATGAAATGAAAACATTTTTGAAAACAATACAATAAAATTGTTTGTATTTTTTTGTGCTAGTGTATTCAATGTGAAATCGTCGCAGTCAGTGTTCACTTGTTGTTCATTTTTTGGCTTTCATTTATATACAAAATCAGCTGTCTGAAATGCACTTGTGATTTTAAAAAAAATTATAAAGTTGATTGTAAAAAATATCATTATTTGTTTTGTGGAAATGTTATTGAATTCAGTTTTTTTTGTTCGATGTGAAAAATAAGCACTGTTTACTGTGATAATGCCATAATTACAGATACAGGGATGTAATTTTATAAAATTATTTAATGCTTTCTGATTCACCACACTTTCTCCATCATCTTTGTACTTCTATCATGAAACATGGTATCAAATGAAAGAGAAAAAAAACTAGACATATATGTGAGACGGATATCATCTACAATTTAAAACAGAATTTTGAAAAATATTTATAGTTAGAAAATGAATCAATTTTTTAAAAAAAAGTATGACAGTGGTAAAAATATACAATACAGTCCACAAAATAGAGCATAATTTTCTGCATCACATGCCGCTTACAACTTGTCCTACAAATGCATACTTATTCCACAAAAAAGTATTTTGTCTGCAGCATTTTACCGGAGTTTTCAAATATGTGTTCTTCCAGCGGAAAAATAGAAAAAAATCAAAGATGACGGGCGTTTTGGCGATTACACACAGTGTTTAAATGAATTTGAAAACTAAATAATGGGTTTTCACAGAGGGAACCTTGAAAACCAGCTTGTGTGGTGCCAAAGATGTGTTTTTCTTGTGATATTTATGATCAGTATTTATTAGTCAATCAACTTTGCTTCTTCATGAGCAAAGGCGGTGCCCCCGCCTGCCGAACGTTTCCGCAGTAGTTGTAGAGCTGGTGACAATCGTTGGGTCTGGCGACCAGAGCTGTTATAAGTATACTCCAGTCACTTTACACCCTGCACGCGTGGTTCCCGCTGGAAGCGTGCCAACGATTTTTGTACGCATGCGATTTCCATGCGAAGTTGAAAAAGTCATCTCTGTTATAACGCTATACGTTAACTTATTCATAACAATGAATTTCTTCATCTTTTATACAAAAATCGCATGCTTTATCATCATTGGCACGCTTCCAACGTGAGACATAAATGAGCGCGAGGGCAGAGTATCATGTCCGCAGAGTATACCGATCTTTACAAAAGTCCCCATATTTTCATGCTCAAAAACGAATGCCAGTGCCCATGCATATGCTCAATTACCCAATACTTGGGTAAAGTTTCGTAAAAGTATTTTTACTAGTATTTTTGAGTAATTTGAGTATTTTTTGTCACAGGAGCATAAAATCGATTATTTTTGTGTATGTGTACACTGCACAAGCATAAATTGCATGTGCAAGTATTGTTCAGGGTATTTTAATGAGCCTGAGTATAAATTTTTTTAAATTTTCCAACATATAAAATACCGTATGACCTCGAAATACCCCCAGGGGGTTTATTATTTCACCAGCAAATTTTCAGGGGGGGGGGGGGTTAGCAAGATGCGCGAGTGGCGTCTGAAATACTCACTGCGCACACAAGTTTACTTGACATTTCAAAATTTTTGTAAATTTTTCGAGAGTAAGCACCACGTTCTAAAAGTCTTTAGACTTGTATACCATATTTCCTCGAAATACCCCCTCGAAATACCCCTTCGAAATACCCCCCTCGAAATACCCCCCTCAAAATGGCGCTCCTCGAAAAACCCCTCCCCCAAAAAATGTATAGAGAACGTAAAGGACAAAAGCTACTGTTTGTAATCCGGGAAACGCAGAACACCATTAAAAATAATGACTGTGTTATGTTACAACAGGGTTTGTGCCGTCTAAGTAAAAAATACATACCTATATGTCTATAGAGTTTAAAAAATGGCGGTTTTTGTTGCATTTTTCGACGTCTGTGTACGTTACAAACAACAATTTAGTACTGGGATTACAAATTTTTTTTGGCAAAATAACAACCCCCCCCCCCCTCATTTATTCGAGGGGTGTATTTCTAGGAAAAACGGTATTCTGTTTTACGCGTATTTCAGAGTAAAAGCAAATAGCCAATATCAACTGTGCTGGCAACGTGGCCGCAGCTGCTGGGCGTGCTGCACAAGGCACTCTGCGTGGCCGCCGAACTGGGGCCACTTCCGCAAAATGAGAAGTGAGAAGTGAAATGGCAAAGGTGCAGTAAAATGGAAAAGGCGAAGTGAAACGGCAAGTGATTAAGCAAAAGCGAAGTAAAAAATAAAAAGTAATTTCTCTTCGCTTTTGCCATTTCACTTGCCAATTCACTTCGCATTTGCCATTTCACTTGCCAATTCACTTGGCCTTTACCATTTCAGTTGCCAATTCACTTCGCCTTTGCCATTTCACTTGCCAATTCACTTCGCCTTTGCCATTTCACTTGCAAATTCGCTTCGCCTTTGCGCTTTTACTTCGCCTTTGCCATTTTACTTGCCAATTCACTTGCCGTTTCACTTGTCACTTCTCATTTTGCGGTACTGGCACCTGCTCGTGTCGGGCGAGGGGGAACTGGCGCAGGTGGACGCACTCAGCTCCTTACACGATCCCACCACGCTGCTCCGCTCGTCACCCCACGTGGATGCCAGTTCCTGCGTGTGCATGTGGCTGAATCGGGTGGGCGCGCCAGCTTGATCCCTCGGTGCCGAGGGAGGACGCAAGCGACCCACCCATAATATGGTCAGACACACCAAAATGCGGAAATCGCAAATTAAAAATCGCAGTAACTTCGGAACGCACTGCGCTAGTGCAGAACCGACTGCACCATAAAAAGCCCGTGTCGACAAGTACCACCATGCAAATTTTCAGATCTAACTGTTGAGTTCGAAGGAAGTTATTACGGATTTTCTTTTTCAAGTAGTGTTGTTGTTGTTGTTGTTCTTGTTCTTGTTCTCCCGACAATCTTCAAACTGCAATAACTTCCTTGATACACGACCGATTTTCATGGTTGATGGCTCATATGAAAGAGCATATGATGCCATTTCTCATTTTTGGGAATCTTTTTCACAGGCTCCGCCCACTTTGGGACGGTATCTGTTTGGATTTTTCAAACCTCAATAAATTTAAAATTTGAATACAAATGCAGCAATAAAAAAAATTGGTTGATGTGCGCCATGACTATAGCTTTCAAATGAGCCAATTTTTGGCGATTTTGGTTGAGATTTACAAAAGTTATTCAAGTTTGATTGTTTTGTGTAAAATGTGCAAACATGCCTGAACTACTGCTTGATGTGATACTGAGCATGTCACCTTGCATGGTGATTACTATCAGGTCATAAATGTCTAGTGGTTAATGTCAAGTCAAATGTCAAGTGATAAATGTCAAGCAATAAATGTCAGACCAAATGTCAAGTGATAAATGTCAAGTGATAGATGTCAAGTGATAAAATATTAAGTGATAAAATATCAAGTCAAATATCAAGTGATAAATGTCAAGTGGTAGATTTCAAGTGAAATGTCAAGTGAAAAATGTCAAGTGATAGATGTCAAGTAATAAATGTCAAGTGATAAATTTCAAGTGAAATGTCAAGTTTAATGTCAAGTGATGAATGTCAAGACAAATGTCAATTGATAAATGTCAATTGATAAATGTCAAGTGATAAATATCAAGTGATAAATGTCAAGTGATTGATGTCAAGTTATAAAATATCAAGTGATAAAATATCAGATCAAATATCAAATGTCAACTGATAAATTTCAACTGAAATGTCAAGTTTAATGTCAAGTGATAAATGTCATGTCAAATGTCAAGTTTAACTGTCAAGTGATAAATTTCAAGTGAAATGTCAAGTTTGATGTCAAGTGATAAATGTCATGTCAAATGGCAAGTCAAATGTCAAGTTTAATGTCAACTGATAAATGTCATGTCAAATGTCAAGTGACAAATTTCAAGTCAAGTCAAATAACAAGTCATATGTTAAGTCAAATTTCAAGATATAAATGTCAAGTCAAATGTCAAGTTAAATGTCAAGTTATAAATGTCAAGTCAAAAGTCAAGTTGTAAATGTCAAGTCTAAAGTCAAGTCAAGTCAAATGTCAAGTGATAAATGTCAAGGTGAATATAAAGTGATAACTTTCAATTGAAATGTCAAGTCAAATGCCAACTGATAAATTTCAAGTGAAATGTCAAGTAATAAATTTCAAGTTAAATGTCAAGTCAAATGTCAAGTTAAATGTCAAGCTTAATGTCAAGTGATAAATGTCATGTCAAATGTCAAGTTAAATGTCAAGTGAAAAATTTCAAATGAAATGTCAAGTTTAATGTCAAGTGATAAATGTCATGTCAAATGTCAAGTGACAAATTTCAAGTCAAGTCAAATAACAAGTCATATGTCAAGTCGAATTTCAAGTGGTAAATGTCAAGTCAATTGTCAAGTTAAATGTCAAGTGATCAAATATCAAGTCAAATGTCAAGTTAAAAATGTCAAGTCTAAAGTCACGTCAAATGGCAAGTAAAACGAGAAGTGAGAAGTGAATTGCAAAGGAAATCGGCAAAAGTCAAATGAGAAGTGGAATGGCAAGTAAAAAATTAAATTGAAAAACTTTGATAAATGGATACTGAACTGTGATCCATATTTCTAGTTAATTTTTTTTGTGAACAATCACATCATGCTATTGTCACAAATATGAGTTGTACATAGAAGCATGATACACTCCTTAACTCTTAATGGCGGACCAATTTCATTTAAGAGACATTTCTCAATGAGTTCTGGATATGTCATTTAACACATAGCATATGCAAATATCATTGGCACACGGTGGCACCATGCCAGCTGATATTTGTAGGATGAAATTCACCCGGTGACATATAAACTTGGCCCACATCCAATTTTTGGTTTTAAACACACACATAGCACAACTCACGCAGCTGTGATAAACTTGAGTGAATTTTTTTCCTTTTTGTCTCAGATAGTTGAAGGGTGTGAAACTTTTTTTACATGGATGTGTACGTCTAACCTTGAAAACTATTGAATAAATAAAAGTCTGGGTTCAATGTGAGACATTTCTTACAATGCAGATGTAATGATATATTGCTTTTGTGCATTTAACAGTCAATACATGTAACTCTTGTGATGTAATACAAATAGTTTCTTTATTCAGGTGGGATATGTAACCACAGTAAAGTGTGTTATCAGTGAAGTGTATGCCATTTTCTAAGCAATGATACATTTCTTTTGTGCATCCAATGTATATTAATGTCCATTTGAGAGACACACTTCATGTCCATTTGAGAGACGCACTTCATGTCCATTTGAGAGACACACTTCATGTCTATTTGCTGTGGAGGCAGCGTCCACTTTTTGTTTGGCTTCAGCCATTTTTTTACTGATATATATAACAACGATCCACCAATTTCTATTTTTTCAACATTTTTTCACTGTCAGGAATGTAAATTGGTTCTGACTCAAGTTCAGCACCGATTTTTTTGTCCAAATGTCCAGATGTGGGGAGTAAAGAAGTATGAAATTTTGGGGGATTGTAGCGCACATCTACTATACACCAGGTGGCAGTCCCAAGCCCTGTAAAGTGTAAAGTAAAGTGTCAAATGTAAAGGCAAATGCAAAGTCAAATGTCAATTGTCTTGCAAAGTGTCAAATGTAAACTGAAGTGTCAATTGTGCATCCAAATCTTATTTTTTCATATCCAAATCTTATGTTTTTGTATCCAAATCTTACTTTTTGACATAAGACTAGGATGTAATAATGTAATAAATGCTACCATGACAAAAATACCCAAAAATACTAAAAAATACTCAAAAATACTTTAAAAAAGTACTTTTACACATTCTTACCCAAGTGCTGGTATAAAGTATTTTAGGCAGGTATTATTTGAACATGTGTAAAAATGAAATGATCTACTGGTACTGGTACTTTTGAAAAAGTAAGGTATAATACTTATAACAACTGTGCTCTGTACGTGCACTTCACACACAACTGACCTGTTCCCAGTCGAGCTGTGGCGCGCTGGTCCCCTGCCTGGCTTTCATGGGCGAGCCCACGATGTCGAGCATGTCGGCGGGCGTCTCCTCCCACGAGCTGTTCGTGCCCGACTCGTCCTTGCGCTCGTCTGTTTCTTGTTGTCGCTACTCTGCTGGCTGCCGCCCTGCCGTCCGCCAGGGGGCAGTCCCAGACCCTGTAAAAGACCCTCTCAAGTGTAAAACACCCTGTAAAATGTCAGGGGTCATGTACAATCCTGTAAGTCTATGAAAAAACCTTAAAAATCTTAAATCCTAAAGGAAGATTTGGATACAAAACCATAAGGATAGGATACAATACAAGAATATTTGGATACACAGGTAACTTTACAGGGTCTTTTACATGACACGTGACATTTTACAGGGTCTTTTACATTTTCCAGCGTTTTTTTACATGACACGTGACATTTTACAGGGTATTTTACACTTTACAGGGTCTTTTACAGGATCTGTGACTGGCACCAGAGCTGGCGCTCGGCAGCTGGCTAGCCTTGCTGCGGCCACTCTCCGCGCGCCAGAATGGAGTCGACATTTTCTGCTGCGAGTGTTGAAAGGCGTTTGCATCTGTTTTGCTGTGTTTTTGGAACCTACACAGTGGGCCGCCAATGGAGTCAAAGTCAACAATGGCAGAAAGAGAGATTTGAAACACAGAAAGTCATTGAGCTTCTGTATTTGGTTTTACGCAGAAATACGGAAACTCAAACACATTTGAACAACGCAAAACCCACACCCCCCATCCCGAATGACTCTGGAAATCTTTTTGCATTAGACAGCTTTCACTTTTCAGCCTATTGTCTTACTTGTTGTATGTTAGTGAAAATACTAATTTAGCTTTTTTAACAACAGTGCCCAAAAATGTACTTGACACCAATACAAACCCCTCAGTTTCTCCAGTGTGTTATTTTCCCTTTTTTACTTATCTGGCCGCTGGAATGTCCAACCGCTGCCCTCTGCAATTTGTTTGGTGTGGCACTTGAAAAATGATTTGTGCAGTCCACTGAGTCGCGTTTAGACACTTTTGATGCGTAGAAATGGATGTTGCTGTGTGAATTGCCTGCTGTGCTGTGAGCAAACTGTGCTGTGCAGTGGAAAGTTCTGAGCATTTATGAATTAATGAATGGTTTTAGTATCCACAAACACATCCCATCTTAAGTATTTCAACTATATTTTATCAGCACCATTCAACCGCCAATCCAGACTGCAATAATACATTATTATTAATTCGAGATACAACTCGAAATCCCCCCCCCCATTTTCATTCAAATTTTACTTCACCATGAGCATCAAAACGATTGGTGCCAGTTACGTGCTCGGGCTCGCTTTCGGGTACCGGTCCTGCACGTTCTTGTCTGAAATAAATATTACGGAGGAAAACCCAATATTTAACCACAGCGTCTCGTAACCCTTCCATTCGTAAGCCAAACTATGTCGGTTGTAAAGCCAAAGTACCTCGTTTGTAAAGCCTCAAACTATTTTTATCTTTCATTCGTTTCGTAACCCACAGTGGGTCGTTATTTAATCCTACTTTGTCGATATTTAAGCCACAGTGAAATATATTTATGCAGATGCACATATTTATGATGCTAAAAACGTCTGTTTTATCACTGCCACTTAGGGTTGGAAAAAAAAATAATTTTTTTAAACGCCTTGATTTTTTTTAAATCAATTTTTTTTAATTGATTTTTTCAAATTAAAATCAGATTTTTTGTTAAATAGCCCAAAATGGGGGCATAGAGAAAAAATATGGGTATTTTTAGTGTCAGACAATGTATTGTTATGTCTATTGTGGTCATATTATGACTGTGGAGTCGTGGTATAGCATTATAAGCAGTGATTTCTTTCAAAAATATCCATTTTACATTGACTTATTACATAAATCGCTTTTTGTCGAATGTTCGTGACTTCAAGTGAAGTTCAGCATGGAATAGTGCTTAAATAAGGTTGTAAGAGAAGGCTAATACATTGACAGTGATGTTGCACACTGTAGAAGTATGTGGGAGCACATTGGTTTGATATTATATACTACACTAGCATATCACGGCTTTTTATTACACGGTATCATGAATAAATGGAAGATTTTACACTAAAAATGCCCCAAAACCCATGAAAACACCACCAATGGTAATATGTATGATAAATTGCGCGCTTGCACGCAAAAATGCAAAATACCTAGTGCAAGTCTACAAGGAATTTTGCCTTTTGAAATTTTTGTAATTGAAATCAGTTTCCACCCTTTGATTTTTTTACAAAAAATCAGATTTTTTTTTGAATCAGTTTTAAAAAATCAAGTGCCAACCCTACGTGCCACTTCTACATAAATATTTTCCTCTATCTTCATATTCACATGTATACTGAGTGGAGCGCATACTTAGTGTAGAATCCTACCATAATTGAATGAATAAACTCTTGTGATGAATTTCATAATAAATTTTTCCATAGTAAAAATGAAATATTATGATGAAACAACTATAATTTTTGGTTCATTATTCCAATGGGTTATGATATGTTGCCATACTATTTATGTGTGATGTCCGCCGAGTATATATGGGTCGTATTAAGGTATTTTTGTAGGCTTACGAAACGACACATTGGCTTTTTTACCGACACACAATGGGTTAAATATCGATGTACTTTTTAAAGTTCAATGGGGCTTTATTAACGACATACTTTGGCTTACGAACCGAGGTACTTTGGCTTTAGAACAGATGGGTTAAATATCGGGTAGGTTAAATAACGCTATACTCTCATATTACGCCGTATCACTAGTGACAAGAAACATTTCATATCATTTCACTCTAAATTTTAAACTTTAGCTACTATTTGTCACTTGATAGTGCGTAGATTTATCCACAAAATGCGACGTCGTATTTGCTGTGTACGGTTAGCAGATACTGGCACTGAACGCTGCGAGCACTGGGTGTCGTTTGAGCACTGGTTTTGTTGGGCTGCGTGGCGTAAATATATTGCGAGCACATACGGTGCAGTTTTGGCCAGACGCGCTGATGTGTCGTGTCCATGGCTCCGCAACCGACAGAACCTCAGCGACTTTGCCTTTCATCCCTGTCACAGCAAAAACAGTGCCGGTGATCTGCGGTGAAGTGTCTTCACGCGGACATTTGCAGGCACTTCAACACGCTTCACGAATTTCCAATCTTTTTAACGTAAACAACTTAGTAAACAAATCCGTGAAGTGTCGGTGAAGTGCATTCCATCTGTGATCAGGCGTGATCAGGCTGTGAAGTGTGATCACAAGGGGCACTTCAGACCACTTCAGTGCACTTCACGAGTACTGCTTTTGCTGTGTGTGGGAAAGGCGTTTCGCCGTTTCTCACAGCAAAAAATGCGTGTGTGATGCGTCGGGAAGCGGGCAGGATGCGCGTGAAGCGGCGCGCTTCCACACGCTTCAGCACACTTCACCGAGAATCCTGAAATTTGTGGTGAAGTCTTTCACACGCTTCACCTAACTTCACCAACGCTTCACACGCTTCCAAAAATGTGGAAGACACTTCACGCTGCTTGGCGCTTCCACACGCTTCACACACGTATACATTTGCGTGTCAGCACCATATTAAAAAGCGTGAAGTGTCTTCACGAATAATTTTGTGAAGCGTGTGGAAGTGCAGAGCAGCTTGGTAAAGCGTCGGGAAGCGTCAGCGTGAAGAAACTTCACGACGCTTCACCGCTGTCCGGACCCAAGTCAACGGAGGTTTATCTGTGTCAACCTTAGTGTCTTGACAACCGCCTAGCGTCGCACTGTTGTGAAAACGCATTTACTGTCACTGGCAAATCCCCCAGGCGCGTAGTTTGTGCACGACATCATTTGTGCACATTTTGGCGCTGACGCCATTTTTAGCTTTATATCACACTTTACACTTGTGTTTCTTCACTTGATTTATTTTTAACATTCAAATTTTTAAATGAATAATGAAAAATAGAATATCATCTTGATTCATGTGCCTAAACCTGAAAATGTTTGTCAAAATTTGAGCACAGCATCATTGTTTGGATTAACAGAAACCATGTAAAAATGTAGAAACTGGAGAAAAGGGCAGGAAAATCACAAAAGTCATGCAACGATACTTTTTCAGATGTGAAAAATCGTCCGAATAAAACATTTTGTCAGTTAGATTTCAAGCGCCATTTCTCCATGATAAATCCATTAAAATTTGTCAAAAAAAGTAATGAATTTAGTCACTTGCATTACTAATTTGTAAAAATTAAATATGTTACCTATTGTATTTACTTGCCAAATTGGTGTGTTCTGAACTGGAATAAAAAACAACAACATCAATCTTAGAATAGGCCCTCTGCAAATAACACTCTTTGAAAACCCTTGAATAAGTCCCCAAAGAAAAATTGTTAAATAGCTATCTATTAAATGTGGGACTTTATTCAAGAATTTTCTGTGTACAATATTAAGGACGCCTGAGATGAGTACGTACATAGGTCACAGCAAAAAATGGGGTGTGATGCGTCGGGAAGCGCGCTGGATGCGCGTGAAGCGGCCTCTGTGAAGACACTTCCACACGCTTCAACACGCTTCACGAGATTTTTGGAGAAGTGTCTTCCACACACTTCACCTAGCTTCACGATAGCCAAAATTTCGAAAAGCGCGCTTCCCGATGCTGACACACTGAAGCCACTTCACAAACATCATTGACGCACGTCTGTGATGTGAAGTGTCATCACATTCAATATCGTGAAGCGCCGGGAAGCGCCGACCAGCTTCGTGAAGCGTCGGGAAGCGTTGCCGTGAAGACACTTCAAGAGGCTTCACGACGCATCAAACCCCCATTTTTTGCAGTGAGTGCCAGCAATCACATTTGCAGTTAAGCGACTATACTCGGCGGAACTCAAAAAGTATGTACGGAATCCTACCATAATTTAATGAATAAAATCTCGTGATAAATTTCGTAATTAATTATTGCGTGGTAAAAACTAAATATTATGATGAAAAAGCTGTATAATATTTGGTTCCTTATTCACATGGGTGATGGTAGGTTTTCATACTAAGTGTGATGTCCACTGAGTATACTACCGTATTTCCTCGAAATAACCCCAGGGGGTTTATTTTTTCAGAGTGGAAATTTTGAGGGAGGGTATTTCGAGGGGAGGGGTTATTCAAGGGGGGTATTATTTCGCCAGAAATTTTTGTAAAGTGTGGTAGTAAAGAATGGGCTTTGAGTTACTTCAGAAGATATTTCCATACATATCAACGTAGATAGGTACACAAACACTAGTCTATCTGTCGCTGCGATGCAAATTTACATTAATAAATACATCATATACCTTATATACATGCTGTACCTTTTTCCAGGCGGGGGGTATTTCGAGGGGGGGGTATTTTTTCCCCAGCTCGAAAACACCTGGGGGTATTTCGAGGGGGGGTAATTCAAGGGGGGGTAATTCACGGAAATACGGTAAATATATTGATGAAAACAGCACACTTTCAATGAGCCGATTTAAAGAATGCACCAAACACACTTTTTAGCATTCTGAATTCCTAGTTTCTATGAAGGCGACTTCTAACTAAATATTAGTCATGTAAAACAGGTAAATACCATGAAATGACAATGGCAAATGGTGAAATAGCACTTTGAAAAGTTGCTTAAGATAAGTCTACTGACAATCCGCTATGTATTTATTTCTACCCGGAATTTTGAATTACTGATTGCCACTGCACACACTAGTTTACTAACGGAAAACTAAGTATTTGGTAAACTCATTTTTCAGTTTCTGAGGGCATCTGAGTTTACCGGAATGTGTTATTTTCAATCTCCGTCGACTGTAGTTGACGAACAGCTCATTTCGGTAAACTCAGATGCGCTCAGAAGCTGAAAAAAGAGTTTACCAATTCTTAGTTTACCGTTAGTAAAATAGTGTGTGCAGCACCATTTGAAGCTTCACAACTCAAGTAGATCATACTTTTCTAACCCACCATTTGCCATCAGCTGAACAGTTCTGAAAGATACTTTGTGCAGTTCTCTGCTTATTAAGCTCGAAATTATGTTGAAATTTAAGCGACTGCAGTCGCTAATTAAAAGTGTATGCTAATTAAAAACACTACTGCTCACCGCGAAAACTAAAGCGAAATTCTATTTACCCAATGTCTTATTAGGGCCACCGAAAAAAAACAGTCGAACAATTTAAACCTTACACCATTGAAAAATGTCAATGCAATATGCAAATCGGTAGAAAAACATGGTGCCAGTTCCGTCAATTGAGAAGTAAAATGGCGAAAGTGAAGTGAAATGGCAAGTAAGTAAAGTGGCAAACGTGAAGTAAAAAAAAACAAAAATAAAATATAATTTCTCTTCGCTTTTGCCATTTTACTTCTCAATTCACTAATTTTACTTCTTTTGCCATTTTACTTCACATTTGCCATTTTACTTTTCACTTCTCAATTTGCGGAACTGGCCCATGGTCAAATGCCTAAATAATTAGAAAAAGTCTGGTCCCAAGACGTGTCTGAGATATGCCAGCCGAAGTTCGCGGTCGCTGGAAATTGGAAGAAACTCTGGCGTCTGGTCGCGTTGTGAGAGTTCTGAAAAATTTGTGGAGGATTGTGTTTTTATTTGAACCAATTTGGCAACTACAATAGGTACACAATTTGCTCCTTGGGATGAGTATACTTGGAGGTTGGAGGGGGGGCACAAAAATTAGCGCCAGGCGCTTGGAGACAGTGCGAACTTCCAGGGGTCAATATGACGTCACAGGAAAATGGCGCCAAGCGCCAAGGGTGCCGCAGCTGGGGGTCGCAGGGGTTCAATATATGGGTGTTTTCAAGCTTTAGAAGGAAAAAGGGTCTAAAATCGCTAGATACATATGTATGTAGATAGCTGGAGCGTTTGGGGGGTAACCCAACCCCCTCCAACCCCCATACTGAACCCCTGCAGTGCCCATGAAGACCCAGTGCTCAATTTTGGGGGCCGCATCTAAGCACCGGGTCTACATTTGCACCGGACATTGTTACTTGTGCACCGGGTTTACTTGTGCACTGGTCCAGCGCCGCCGCGGCCACAGATTCTAGGCGCCAGGCGCTTTGTATCGTGAACTTTTTCTAGATATTGAGTTGCACCCAATGCCTCGCCATTTTTCTCAATATATTCATGGCGCCAATGGCTTCTAACGCCATTTTTCCCACTGCATTTCCATCACAAACTACATGCAACTAACGTATGGGCGAACTGAATGGCGCGGCTCCAGGGGGCGGCGGGGGTCTGCGGCCCGCCTTTGACACGTTCAATTTGGTCGGTTCAATTTGAACCGCCCGTCTTCTAGTTGTCGTCGTTGGTCTTCTAGTTGTCGTCGTTGGTCTTCTAGTTGTCGTCGTTGGTCTTCTTGTGGTTGTCGTTGTCGTTGTGCGTCTCGGTGTGGTCGTAGTCCTCCTGGTGGTTGTCGCCGGTGCGCGTGTTGGATTTCTTCTGGATCCTGATTGAGCCGCGTCCGCCTGCGTGGTTTGATATTAACGTCAATGTTTTCCACTGAAAAGTACATGGTCGGGCTGAAAAGTCCCCGGGCAGTGCTCGCCATTCACGCCAGGGGTAAGCTACGGTTATAAAATTTTGACACGTTAATATATCAGGTGTTTTGAGTTTTCACCCAAAATTTCACCGCTCTAGCTCCACCCACTGCGGAACTGTGGGGGTCACAATTTCGGTCATTTTGTACTGATGTACAAATGGTTCTCTAGCTCAACGCTCCTTTACGTTGTGATCATGAAAGTTTGGCCAGTGTAAGCAAGTGTGTTGGCAATGTGCTGATAGTATTCAACACTTCATCAACATCATTGCTATTAAGGTAAAATTTATATGCAGATCAGGGTGATGTGCAAGAAACGTGGGAAATGTGATGGATGTTTTTGGTGATCATCTGAGATCATGTTGTATTGCAGTGATTTTAATGTTGTTTTGAAATGTGCAGTAAATAGTTATGTCAATTAAATTTCATTTGTGTTTCATTACTAATCTGTAGTGGACACATTACCTGTGTTCAACAGCAGTGTGCATGAAAAACGCCTCCTGTATTAACCTGTATTGACCAACCGTAGAGGCAGAATGATGAATTTGGTAGTGAGAGTAGTGATAGTAATGGCAATATGGACTAGGCTTATGATATCATAGCTAATGTTGGTAAGTGCTGGCACATTGCCAACACTGGTGGCTCACACTAGCCAAAGTTTCATGATCACAACTTAAAGCAGCATTGAGCTAGAGCACCATTTGTACATCAGTACAAAATGACCGAAATTGTAACCCCCACAGTTCCGCAGTGGGTGGAGCTAGAGGGGTGAAATTTTGGGTGAAAACTCAAAACACCTGATATATTAACGTGTTAAAATTTTATAACCGTAGCTTACCCCTAGCGCGAATGGCGAGCACTGCCCGGGGACTTTTCAGCCCGACCATGTACATGTACCCGGTTGAATGTATACTTTATAAAAGTATGAAAAATTCCACGGCAATTTTTTATACATTGATTTAATTTTTAGCCGTAGTTCAGAGTTGTTAAACGTACTGAAATTTTTCAAAGTACCTACACATAAATGTAAAGTATTCATTTTTTACTCACCCACTGAGTACAGAAAACGCCAAGTGATTTTTTTACTTTTACTTGTGAGTAAACGTATTTTTGCCCTCAGAAAATGTAAACGTGAGTACCGGTATTTTTGAAAAATGTAGTCCAATAAATAAAACTCCACAACAAAAGCTCAAAAGTGCCTAACCTCGGCTGCTTTACTCAAAACGCTGAGTACATCATCATTGCCAAACCCCCTCAAATCTATCCCCTCAAATCCAGGTAAATAAATCGGGGTATCCCTGATTCTCAAGGCATTTGTGGACACTGTTTTCGTACTGAAACCGTATTTATTGGTAGCGCTGACTGAACATTGGATCCACAAATCAAATTCTGGTGGAAATCGCATTTTCTCTTCATAACCAGTGAAGGGGTATTTTATGACGTTTCTGGAAGAAATCAGTAAATTTTTACAATTAAAATACATGTATTAAAGCAAAAACTTTTGTTTAAACTGGTGCAAAAAAAAGCCCGGGGGATAAAGAATTACCGTATTTCCTCCAATTACCCCCCGGGGGTTTATTTTTTCAGAGAGAAAAACGTGAAAAATGCAACAAGAACCATCATTTATAACTTTTTACAGCCTTATATAAGGATGTAGATGGTATAAACGATGTTCTAACGTAACACAGTAAGTGTTTTGAACGTCTGTTATGCATTTCCCGGACCACATATTCATAGTGCCCATTTTGAGGGGGGGGGGGGTATTTCGAGGGGGGGTATTTCGAGGAAATACGGTAGTAAATTCAAGGATTTACAGTAAATTAAGACTACCCGATTGTCATTCATATCTGGACTGTGGCGATGGCAAACCACCATCTAGAAAAAGTTAATTGTAGTGTTTCACTTTAGGTTTTTTTGTCTGAAGTGACTTTTCTAATTTAGATTTTTCAGTATTTTTTCTAGCGGTGTAAAAATGCGAAAAATAAAAAAAAACAATTAAAAACAACTTTTCGAATTGAAGAATTTTTTGCCAACTTTAGTGGACTGAACTACCGCATTTTCTTTATTAACCCCCCCCCCCCCAAAAAAAAAAAAATTGCACCCTTTGTACTAGCTAAAAATCACACTATCACACTGAAAAATATATTCAATCGGAAAAAAATGCGGAAAAAACTCACGTAAACAATCCCTTAAACTCCCTCCCATCAGTGCTTTTCACCCAACATTTCAGCAAATACGATCTCTTTCCATTTCCACCCAAATCGTTCCATTCCAAGGGTTCAGCCCATCTGACCCGAAAATTGTAGACATCGAAAACTTGAGCTTTTGAATATCTCACACCCATAATGTTTTTGTTGGCAGTGAGTGTGGCCCTGGCTCTGTAGATTCTGGACGGCTGCAAATATGAGGGGATTGATGTTGTGATGTTGATTTTATGGAATATGTTGAAACATCGGATTTTCGGAGGGTATTTTTACATTTTCCTAAAAACGAATACCGTATTTCCTCGAATTACCCCCCCCCCCTCGAAATACCCCCCATCAAAATTCTCACTCGGTGGGTATTTACCTATGTAAACACCTTCCCGGTCACGTCTGGCAGCCATTTTTTGATTTTACTTTTTATATCATATCCCCAGTTCTAGGGCGCCCCCAGGCTGAAACTTGGGGGAGATATTGGCGCAACCCCCCTATACTTCCCATGAATTGGTGGGTCGCGGCAACCCCTTTCGGGGTGGGTCGCCCTGAGTGCAAATTTTTTTGTGGCTTTTTCGGTGTCCCACAGCAGGTCCGGCACCCGCTGATTTCTGAGCTGTGGGAGTGGAATAAATGTAAAATTTTGGGGATGTGTTACCAACACCACTCCCCTACTTTCTCAAAAATTCGCTTATTCTCTAAAAAAACACCACTCCCCAATAGATGGATGACAAAAAAATTAACTTTTTGGAACTTTTTTATTAGACACTTGAAGAGCTGGTTTACAATACTTTAAAGGGAAGGGTTTGATGTTTAAAGTTATGTAAAGAACCATACCTTTAAAATGCCTGCATTGCAAAATTGACTTAGGGTGAATTTTATGACATCATAATGACATCATCGCAGGAACAAAAATTTACAAAATTTACACTTTGAAATTCCCCCCAAGTAAATTTTGCAATGCAGGCATTTTAGAGGTATTGTTCTTTACATAACTTTAAACATCAAACCACTCCCTTCAAAGTATTGTAAACCAGCTCTTCAAGTGTCTAATAAAAAAGTTCCAAAAAGTTAATTTTTTGTCATCCATCAATTGAGGAGTGGTGTTTTTTAGAGAATAAGCAAATTTTTGAGAAATTTTTCACATTAATCTCAAATTATTGAATAGTGTATAGTAGGGGAGTGGTGTTGGTAACACATCCCCAAAATTTTAGATTTATACCACTCCCACAGCTCAGAAATCAGCGGGTGCCGGACCTGCTGTGGGACACCAAAAAAGCCACAAAAAAATTTGCACTTAGGGCGACCCACCCTGAGAGGGGTCGCCGCGACCCCCCCCCCATTCATGCGAAGTAGAGGGGGGTTGCGCCAATATATCCCACAAGTTTCAGCCTCGGGGGCGCCCTGGAACTGGGGATAGGATATAAGAAGTAAGATCAAAAAATGGCTGCCGGACGTGACCGGGAAGGTGTTTATATTTTCACAACTGCGCCCACTGTGCAACACGTGTAAATAACTGCACTGATGGCTAACAGAAATTCAAAAATACAAACAAAATAGGTAAACCTCTCCTTTTTTCAGACAGTTTGCCGGCGTTACTTGCACCTGGGGCTAGTGATGGAAAAAACGCCAGTACTGTGGCGCCATGCTCCAAGAGGGGGGTGCGCTGATACGCACATCTGCCCGATACGCACATTTGCCCGTTTTTTCACTTGACACTTTTCCAAGTGATTTTCAGATATGAGTGAAGTGAAAAAAGTTCACTAATGTCATTGCGCAACTTTTTTTCACTTTACTCATATCTGAAAATCACTTGAAAAAGTGTCAAGTGGAAAAAACGATCACATGTGCGTAACGGGCAGATGTGCGCATCAGGCCTGCCCCCTCCAAGGAGAGCACCATGGCACTTTTCCAAGCATCAGCTTCAAGCGCCAGTGCAAAATGGCGCCAAGCACCATAGGCGCCATGGCGCTTTTCCATCACTTCCTGAGGCACAAACATTTTTTTACCGAAAAACGTTCGGATATTTAAATAAAAATTTAAAAACCAACCGTTCTGTGTTGCTGTGCCAAAATTACCACAAAAGCTTGGCAAATTATCAAAATTAAAGCTAATAGCTGACACAATTTATTTGAGCTTCCCATGGCGTGCCTTTGGTTTGTTTATGGCAGTGTCTATATTTTTCGAATTTTCTAAAATCTCGCTGCTATTGAATCATTGAAATTGCAGTGCGAGGTTTGTCGTCAGTGGAAATTGAAGAGAATAGTAAAAAGGCCACTTTTCCTGGAAATCTGCGGAAAACGAAAACAAGTTTTGATTGACTTTTATTTTTCGATGACAATGAATTTGATAGTAATGACATCAAAATTTACAGAGTAAGATAAACAAAAAATCACGTAGACCTTTAAGTGACATGTTGACACTTTTCTTCTGAGAATTTCTGCGAAATTTTGATTGGGCAATTAGGTACGTTATCTGGGGGAAAACGATTAAGGACATTACGTTTACCCGGTTACCCTCACACAAATAAGCATATTAAAAAACCAAAATTTCGAAAATTGAGGTAAACCCGGAAACGGCATCTGCGGTTGGTTCTGCCATTTTTGACCATTTTCCACATTTTTATGACGTGTGTTGCCTTCTTTAAAGTGCCACCACATTGTGACACCTTTAAAAAATTTGGCGAAAAATCAGACAAAGGGTCGATAAGACCAGTATGATTGATTAAGGAGTCGATAAGTCGATTGCTGGTATTATTTGTGAAAAAATATCAGGACTAGTTTAGTCCATCCTGGACATTGATTTATATAAATCCATAAATTGTCGATGAGGTAAATTTATCTGGACCAGAAAATAAAATCTTGCAGCAGGCAAGAAATCGGTCGGTGGCGGTTGTTTACTGAACTCTTCCAAGATGCTTTTTTGTTCCAGTTCAAATGGCTCCCATTCTCACATGTTGAGAGCAGAAAAAAGGGAAAATTTTACACTTTATTATAAATATTAGGAACTTTACGATAGCACCGAGCAAACCCATTCGCATTCGTTCACTGACAGAGAATTAGAAACGAAACTTTTAATCATTTTTTCGGACTTCTCGACTTTTCAAAAGTTCCAGGCCAGTTCAGCAAATCGAGACGTGAGAAGTAAAATGGCAAAATCTAAGAGAAATTACTTTTTCTTTTTCTTTCTTTACTTCGCTTTTGCCAATTTATTGCCATTTCGCTTCACTCTTGCCATTTTACTTCGCTTTTGCTATTTTAGGTAATTCTCGCTTCTGAATTTGCGGAACTGGCACCCAATCAGCTACAAAAAAAAAATAAACTATTTCCTCGATTTCCACGCAAAAACGTGCCTCTAGATTTACAAATTACCCTCGTTAACGCGAGTAAATGTGTGACATCACGAAACTTTTAAGAAATCGCAATAATTGACCAATCATGCGCCATAATTTCTGGCACAGTTACAAAAAAACCTTAGTTAACACCTCAAATAAAACTCTTTATATCAAATGTCTAATTTTATAAAATGACCCGAGTCACCGAAAAAGTAAAATATTTTTATTAAGGCTGCACAGCCTGCCTAAACATCTTTGTTTCAAAACTAAAACTCGACCGAAATTAAGAAAATTGGAACCCAACTTGATTGATTGATCGGCCCGGCGGGCGATTTTGAAATGCATGCACAAATGGTTACCTATACAGCAGAGTTGTAAAAAGTACTGAACTTTTTCGAAAGTAAACGTAAATGTAAAGTATTTATTTTTTACTCACAGGTGAGTACAAAAAACATAAAGTATTTATTTTATACTTTTACTCATGAGTAAACGTGAGTAAATTACTTTTGTACTAGGAAAACGTAAAAGTGGGTGTTTTTGAGGAGTTTTGTCACAATTTTAAATCACAATCACTAATTTTCAAACTTTTTCACCATGAAATTCACTAGTTAATGTATTTTTGTCCATTTTTATGCTATTTTGTCCCTATTTTTTAGCTTTTCTCTCCTTTTTTACCTTTACGCCTTGAAAAAGCCTTTAAAGAAACCCGTTTGAATTACGTTTTCTGTACTCGCGTACTTTCAAAAAGTACGCGAGTATGTGAGTACCGGTATTTTTTCGGGAGGAAACGTAAACGTATCCTTATTTATCAAGTAAACGTAAATACGTTTTAACAGCTATGCTAATTTCATGTTTTCAAATAAATACGCCACAGATTGGCAATAATAAATCAAAGTTTTGCTATCCCGCTGTGCCCAAAAAAAGGATCAGTTAAAATAATAATGATCCTGTTTAAATGAGAGCAAAAAAAAACAAAATTACCTATTTTTAAATGCGAAAAGTGATCATGAATTTTCATGACGCGGCACAAATTGCCGTGAAGTCGCACGGCAAAATGAAAAATTTGTTGGGCACATGTCATGGGAAATCAGGCGGGTTCCGTGTCTTACACTGTTCAGATTATGCCCAACTTTCGTAAAATAGTTTTTCTTTATTTTCAAAGAAATCATTTTGCCTAACAAGTGTACAATGTTCATCACGGTCACCCACAACTAGTGATGAAAAGTCGGAATTTAATTTTTGATGGCGCCATTTTTTCGATGGCGCTATCGAGCCATTGGCGTTTGGCGCCTTTTTTCTGAAACTTTACGCGTGCGTTTTGCGCGTGCCACTTTTTCCATTTTCCTTAGAAAAAATCGCCAAGGTCATGAACTTCAAAGTGCCATCAAAATTTATAAAAAGTTTTAAAAAATGCGTAAAATCTCTCGAACATATGGGTAATTGAATAGCTCTTGAAAAAACGCAGAAAAAAATATTAATAAATAGAAATTCGGTGTTATTTATATTCTCTGCTCAAAAAAATGAAATAATTTAATCTTATTGGTAAGAAACTGGTGACAATAAATATAAACTTATATTTTATACATTTATGAGAATGAAAATCTCTGAGCTCCCTGGAATGCTATTCATGATCAGGATGTTCTCATATCAGGGGTAAAAAGGGGGGTTTGGAGGGGTAACCCCCCTCAAACCGCCCAGCTATCTATCTATCCTAGAGGCAAATTTTTAGGCTAAAATCACCAAAATCACTAGTTCATGTGTTTTATTGCCTATTCTCCGCTTTTTTGAACATACTACCGTATTTGCTTGAATAGGTCCCCCCCTTGAATAATTCTCCCCCTCGAATAACCCCCCCCCCCCTGTAAGATGAGTGACGAAATAATAATTCCCTCCCACGAATAATCCCCCCCTTTAAAGATTTGATTAATTTGTTCTACCTAATTTTAACAAAAATGGCACATTATTGTGTTTATAAGGCATGTTTCGGGAAATGAGTTGATGGTAACATGCTTGAAAATTTTGACGAAAAAATAATTACCCCCCTTGAATAATTCCCCCCTCGAATAGTTCCCCCCTCAAAAATGTCTGACGAAATAATAATCCCCCAGGGGGATTATTCAAGCAAATACGGTATATGTGCTTACCGTATTTCCTCGAAATACCCCCCGGGGGGTGATTGTTTCATAGTGGTCCCGAGAGGGGGGGGTTAAACGAGGGGGGGTATTTCGAGGGGGGTTATTATTTCACAAGAAAATTTTTGAAAACCAAGTACGAAATTGTCGTCTGAAACGTACGCAGACGTCGAAAAAAAGCGACAAAAACCGTCATTTATAAGGTTCTGTAGACTAATATTAGAATGTAGATTGTATGTACACTGTTCTAACGTGACACCGACATTGTTTTAACGTGTGTTCTGCAGTACACAGAACACAAACTACAGTTATTGTCATGTACGTTCCCTTTACACTCAATTTGGGGGGGTATTTCGAGGGGGGGGGTGATTGTTTCATAGTGGTCCCGAGAGGGGGGGGGGTCAAACGAGGGGGGGGGTATTTCGAGGGGGGGATTTCGAGGGGGGGGGTATTTCGAAGAAATACGGTATATACAATTTTTAGCTAGGTATATTTGACCTACTTTTAGCGATTTTTTACCGCCTTCTTCTTTCTACACCTTGAAAGAGCCTTTATAGCGCAACCCCCCCCCCAAAAAAAAATCAGCTATCTATCTATCCAGAGGGTCAAAATCTGCTCAATTTGCTACCCCCCCCCCCCCCAAAGGTCAAAATCTAGTATCCCCCTCTCTCGTATATCGTCTCAAAAAAGGGTACACTAAAGGTCACAAATCAACAGGTACTCAAGGTCAGGAATGACAATCTTCCTTGGCACGACAAAAAGTGCGTAAATTATAAATACCCTCGAATTTAATAAATATAACTAATTTCGTGAAGATGCAAAGTGATGATTAAAAGTGGTCAATCAAAATAGGACAGTAAAATTAAATTGCGGCAAACGTTAGGTAATCTCACCACTTGATCGACAGATAAAATACGCCCAAATATTCAACAAAAAACGGTATATAACAACATAAAATACATACCGCAATAATTGGCGACTGCGGGAAAAGTTTGGTACGGTGTAAAGTGTAAACTTGTACCCGATTTTCGCATATGAACAAGTGATAAACGCTCGCGAAATATCAAACGCATGGAGAAAATGGTTAGGTAATACTAAAATTGGAAGAAACCATTTTTTTTGTTACGGCTGCGCCGATATGTAATCGATCTGTGTTAAAAATGCGGTGAAACAAACAATTTTTTTAGTAAAACCTGTACTTTACTTTTGTATTTGGAGACGCAAGAAAAAAATGTTACGGTCATTTTTAGAACTGAAAATGGAAAAAGTAGCATTTATACCTCATTTTCAAGGATTTATTTTCTACTTTGAAGTGTCACAAATAATTCAAAGTTAAACTCCTCAATTTTCACCCAACGTCATCTAGCAAATTAGCGATTTGCGCTATTATTTATCAGATCGTTGGAAATTCATATTTAAAGAAACGCAGACTAGGGTTCGGATAATATAAATGAAATAACATGTCGATTCACAAAACATTGAGCATATTTTCAAGCAATTTTCCGTTTCAAAAATCGATGTAGAACATCTCTGAAACATCGAATCCTGAAAAAAAGAAATCGTATCAACAAAAAAAATCATATAAAACTAAATATTAAACCGACAAAGAGGCAGAAAAGTTTGAAAAAGACCTCTGAAAGAGGAAATATGATTTATAGACATCGATACGTCAAACCGTCCGAAACGAACCCTAAAGTCTACCTGTACACCATGCTGAAATCTACCATATCCCATCTGAATGATGAAACGAATCTTATCTTCTCGAGACATTGTTTCCACTATGCGATAATTTATCACCTAAATAATTACGCGTTTTAGTGTGATCATTACATTTAATTTATTGGTTACGTGTCTTCATACATCAAATTATGGTAAAGTAACATTCTTATGTGCAAAGCGCAGGGACGTATCCATTCTTTTACGGGGGGCTGCTTGTTTACGGAGGCCGGCGAACGGGGGGGCTTGTGCCCCCCCCACAAATTCTACCTACAGAGTGGCGGAATGGCGCCATTGCGCTGGCGCCATTAGTCGGCGCCACGCCATGGCGCCATTGGCGTTGGCGCCAGCGCCATGGAACACTGTATGTAAATATACATCCAAATACAGCGAAAAGCACACCAGTGAGTGTATTTATAACGATTTGCAGCCACAGGGGACGAAATTTTTTACGCTGACGTTCAAAAAGTCGCATTATCTTGTCACTTTCTGGTCTCACCCGGGAAGGGGGGGGGTGCAGCCCCCCCCCCCCCCCTGCTGCCCCCCCCTGGATACGACCCTGGCAAAGCATGGGGTAAATATTTGCGACGGTGTATTCACTTATGACGCACAAAATTTAATAGGCGACAAACAGTCTGCGGCGGCGGCAATAATTTGGTCATAACAAATTCAAGCAAAATTGAAACCGTACTAATATAAGTACGATCTATTTTGTATTTTACCTAACTGATATGTCAGGAAAACTTAAGCCGGGCATTTAAATAGAAAAGAAATGTCAAATCAGATAAACTTTCCGAAAAGAATTTCAGGAATTTTTCCGGCAATCAAGATGTGAAGTTTTCACACATTCCGGGGAGAAAAATCACAAACACCTGACACCATGCAAAAAAATTGGAGGCAAACATGCAACCGCCAATGGAATTCGTGGCATGAGTGAAATGTTGACGCGGCAACGAAACAATTGAGCAGCCTTTCAATGTCACGTCTGGAGCGTACTGATCAATTCGACATACGCGGGGTTATTCCATACAGTTTTTCCGGGAAGAGTAAACTTATTGGCTCATAAATAAATACAGTAGTTTTCAACGGAAATTTTGAACACTGATGAATCATTGCAATTATTACTCACACCAAATAGTGGGTTCATGAAGGACATAGAAGATGGCTGCATGTGAAGCAGACTAAATGATGCCACTTTCAGATGCTCCCACACTTCACAAGATTATTATTTGACACAAATAATTGATGATAATGATAATTATCTCCACACACAGCAATTTTTTAAATAAGTTTGAACATTTTTTGGCAAAGTATGAATACTGTATTTCTTCTAATAGAAGAGCGCCATTCTGTTTTTTGTCAACCTCCAATAGAATAGGTAAACAAGTTGACAAAAAATAGAATGGCGCTCATCCATTAGAAGAAATACTGTATTCATACTTTGCAAAAAAATGTTCAAACTTATTTTTAAAATCGCTGTGTGGAGTGCATCCTGTATATTCCACATACTTGTGCTTTTAAAATAATAGTAAATGACTTGCACCATTTGTGGAGCAATGCAAAGAACATGTCGAACTGGCCAGTTCTGCAAATTGAGAAGTGAGAAGTGAAGTGGCAAATGCGAAGTGAATTGAGAAGAAAAAGCGAAGTCAAAAGCAAAGTTAAGTGGCAAGTAAATCAGCAAAAGTGAAGTAAAAAAAAAAAATTAATTTCCCTTTGCTTTTGCCAATTTCCTTCTCAATTCACTTCTTACTTCTCATTTCACTTTGCATTTGGCATTTTACTTCTCACTTCACAATTTGCGGAACTGACCCCTGTTAAGTGTCACATGCCAGTCCACCTGTGTCAGCATTAAGCCACTTCACAATTCATCACTGTGTATCACACACCGTTACACTGCTGTGCTATTTTGCTGTGTATAAAATGAAACGCTGCACACTGCTAGTATAAAAATAAATAAATAATTAGCATGGAAACTGTCTGTAAAAACAGAATATGTTTTACACACGCGTATGTGTTAATACCGCTTTACACATGTTATTCAGGGGCACGCACTCATTTTACAAACACGATTATTTCTGTTTGAGTGGTCAGCCATTGTGAAGATGTGCGCAAATGTTGTGTAAGTTGTTTGAACGTGTAGTAAGGAAAATTCGAGGAATTTGGACAAAGTTTTGATCGTAAATTATTGTAAATCACGGTGAAATATTACACGGCTGTACATGAACGATGTGTGAGATTCTTAAAAAAATCAGAGAGAAAAAAAACAAAGCAATTCTACACATTTGAGGAAAATGCGAACCGCACAGACGAATTCGTTCATGGATATTAATTGAACTTTGAATTTGAAGTTTGAACTGAACTTTGCATGCCAATTGACACTTTACTTTACATTTGTCATAGCAATTGACACTTTGCATGACATTTTACATGACATTTGACACTACTTTACACTCCACAGGGTCTTGGATTTGGAATTTGAAAATGACAAATGTCATGCAAAGTGTCTAAAGTCTTAATCCCAAGAGACACTGTACTGTAAACACAACACTGCGGTCACTTTACATGCACCCAAAAAAATTTTTCTGAATTTCGTTTTCGGTACTCGCGTACGTTTCACTTTACTCAAGGCTTCAAGTTGATTAAAAAGCATAAATACCTCTAAAGTCCTTCCTTCATAAGAGAATTTGCTGTGGGTAAATTTAAAGTTACACGTTCGTCACATTTTGTTCCTGTGATGACGTCACTCATAAAATTTACCCCCAGCAAATTTCCTATGGTGGCATTTTAGAAGGAAGTTTTTTATGCAAACGGATTATGTGGAGAAAGAATGCAATAAAATGTAAGCCCTTTGATGTTCGCCGAACATGCGACGCAGCCTGTTCGAGTGTATGCGAAATGAATAAATCCTATTTTACAATGGGCATTGTTTTTTGCACTATAATGACCAGTGACTAAATAAATAGAAGTGACAACAGAAGCGGTATACACTTTGTCCTTTATCCTTTTACGCGTTCTATTTCCCTGTCCTTGTTTGCAACCGAGTTGCCATTTTGCATGACTTTTGACATTTTGCATGACATTTGACATTTTACAGGGTTTGGGAGGGCCCCCTGATGTATATGAGTTGTATTTGAAGAGATTTCATCGGTGCGCTCTTTTTTCTTGCGCCTTTCCCTCACTACAATATTCTTTACTCGACTTTTTTATATCTGCGCCTAATGTTTTTACTTTCAAACGCGTTGTTTGTGGCGGATTTCTCATTTCTGCATTTACCAAACTGCATGCGGAAACCTTTGAATGCGGAATGTAAAAATTCAGAGTAGTGGGGCTGTGGTCTGGGACTACTTTGCTGAAAATGTGGTACAGTGCGCGCAGATATTTTGCTTTGCATACGGCAGTCAGCGTAAGCTCCGCCCACTTTCGTGTAAATGCCCCCACTACAGTGCGCGCAGAAATTCCTGTGCGTATTGGCACCGAGCCATGTGCCACTGTTACTCCGCGCACTCGCGCCAGCCTACATCTTAAAACTGCACTTGAATTTTGCTAGCCAGGCGTGTCATTTTCCCTTTACAAACTTGGGAATTTTTAGAACCTTTCGAGGCCCATCAAGCACTTGAAAATGGGAATTGTGGGTTGAGTGTATGCAAAGAGGGCTAAAATTATGTGCATTCTCTGTCGAATGTAAGAAATTGTAGAAATTTAACTGTCGTTATTGAGCTCACACACAAAAAAGGCGAGCCTGACAGAAAGTTCGTGATTTTTGGGGTTAGCGCTAGTGGGCATTTACACAAAAGTGGGCGGAGCTTGCGCTGACCGCCGCATGCAAAGCAAAATATCTGCGCGCACTGTAGCGCTAACACCAAAAATCATGAACATTCCGTCAGGCTTGCCTTTTTTTGTGTGTGAGCTCAATAACGACAGTTAAATTTCTACGATTTTTTACATTTGACAGAGAACGCACATAATTTTAGCCCTCTGTGCGTACACTCAGCCAACAATTCCCATTTTCAAGCACGTGGTGGGCCTCAAAAAGTTCATAAGAAATCACAAGATTGTATAGGGAAAACGAGGCGTGCGGCCGGGCCAAAATTCAAGTGCAGTTTTAAGATGTAGGCTGGCGCGAGTGCGCTGAGTAACAGTGGCACTTGGGTCGGTGCCAATACGCACAGGAATTTCTGCGCGCACTGTATGTATCCAATTCACTACTCCCTGGAAGTGCGGCAAGTTTTGACATGTTTAATTGACTTTTCAGTTCCAACTCCTCCTACAAATTCCAATCTTGTTCTTTAGTTCCCCAGACACCATAGTTTAAACTAAGGAAAGAACTGGCAAGAAATGGCGCTTGGCAAGTTTGCAAGAACTTGAACACATACCTAGAAGTGCATATAAATGTTTTTAGTCATGAAACAAGAGACTGGCATACAGATTTTTGAAACATTTGATCAGCGCTACACACACAGTGATTTTAAAAGTAAGTTTGAATGTTGTTTGGCAAAGTATGAATATCATATTTCTTTTAATAGAGAAGCGCCATTCTATTTTTTTGTCAACATGTTTACCTGCCTTTCTATTGGAGATGAAAAAAATAGATCAGCACTCTTATATTAGAAGAAATACAGTATTCATACTTTGCCAAAAATGTTTGAACTTATTTTAACAAGTGTGTGGAGTGGCAATGATTCATTATGGTTTTTTCTTCATTTTTTGGCTATGCATTTTGCAAATACCTTGCCAAAATCATTTGAATGCATAGCCCAAATTTTCAGTGTGTGGTGCGCCTTGGTGACTTGAGTAAGTATCCTATATGCTCCATGGCACCCAGTACAAATGTTCTTATTCAGCACTGGTAATTTTTTAAGACCCTTTGTGAGTGTTCTTGTTGATTGGTAGAAGCTAGGTAAGTGTTGAGTTGTAATGACACCACAAAGGAATCCATTCATTTGCTTCTGATAATATATACTGTATTTCTTCTAATAGAATGGCATCATTCTATTTTTTTGTTAACTTTTTTACCTGCCATACTATTGAAGGTGACGTTCTATTGGAGGCTGCCATTCTATTTTTTCACCATACTTTTTCACACAATGTTCATTTGAACATGGTATTTTAGTTAGACATGAGTAGGGTGTCAAATTTCTGTTTCCGTTTTCCGAATCCGCCATTCTGCAGGAAATTTTTTTACCTTTCTGTTTTCCGGCAGCCAAGAATTTTTTACCTTTCCACTTTCCATTTTCCGGCAGCTGAAAATTTTTTACCTTTGCATTTTCCAGTTTCCGGCAGCTGAAAATTTTTTACCTTTCCATTTTCCGTTTTCCGTAAAGTGAAAAAATTTTACCTTTCCATTTTCTGTTTTCCGAAAAAAATTTTTTTCGACACCCTAGACATGAGTGACATTCTAACAAAAGAGTATCAATTCAAACATAACCCAATGTGAGAACAACCTGGAAATCATAGTTCTGCACACCCTGGATGTTCTCACCACCAATTTTTCAAATATTTTTGTGTTTTGGCACACTCACAACATAATTTCTACTTGTCGTTCTTTTGGAGGTGGTGTTCTATTGGAGGCTGCCATTCTATTTTTCTCGTGGCTGTAAAAAAGTGCCAAAACCTGCCGTTCTATTGGAGGTGCCGTACTATTGGAGGCATGTCGTTTTATTAGAATAAATACGGTATGAGGTTTTATGCTGCCCAGTGATCAGCTGTTCACTTTTTTCAGACACTACTGTACCAGTGTCGTCGGTACGAAAAGGCGATTTATAAGATTTACAAAAAAAGAAAATCTACATTTTACTGACGTTAGGATCTTCAAATTTGCGACAATGTCAGGAGCTAGTTCAACTGGGATCGATTTTGATCAAGGGGTTAGCTTGATTTTACGCAACTTTTACTATTTAAGACTGTTGTTGGGGTCATTCCATCCAGCAATGTGAACTTACGAGCTTTTGGCACTGTTCCAATTTCTTTCGCAATCTCGATTCGCGCTTCATTTCAGCCCGATCTCGGCGGATTCGCTTTTCAGCCGCCGCAAAATTCAGTCGATCAGATTTACGAAATTTTGAGCGGAGTTTTTCCCCGCGCCGAGATTCAAAATCGCCTGCGGCAGGTGAAAATCGAAAATGGAAATCTGAGTTACGATGAGGTGCAAGGTTCGGTGATCAGTCAATTGCTCGCTGAGAAGGAGTGCAGGGAGGCTGGAAGTTCTACGGGTGGTGAGCGTCGTTTAAAGTGTTTTTTAAAGCGGTTTATCATATGAAACGGGAGGAGTTGACAGTACAAACCAATTGACAACGACACCAAATGTCAACTGGTCCCGATCCCAATTCAAAGCTGGTAGGTAGCTAGCTGACGGGTAACATTGCGCATTATTGTATTCACATTGAAATACATGATGCCGGTCTTGTACATTGCACATACCGCAATATTTTTGGTAAACTATTTACGACTTCATGTTCAACATGATTCGATATTTTTGCATTCGTTCGTCGGCTTGTGTCAGCAAGCTTTGAATTAGGATTGGAACCAGTTGACATATTTTCTCATTGTCAACTAGTGTGTGTAGAACCAATAAGTGTAAACTGACTTTATATCAAATTCTCTAACAATCACAGGCGATCCAGTTTTGGCCTCGCTTTGCGAAATGTTTCCCGAAATGGACAAAAAGTTTCTGAATGAAGCTCTTAAAGCTTGCAATCGTGATGTGAACATGGCTGCAAACGAGATTTTAGCTGGCAACTTGCCAAATCTACAAAATGGCGCTTTCTCTAATTTCCGCAATCCCGATGATGACGAAATCAGGACAGAAGTTTTGGTTGAATTTCCGGACGAACAATATAGGTTTGTTGCGGTTGCAAGAAAAATTTTTTGGCGCTGTGTTCGGTTACTTTTCATTTCCGCATTTGTGTTTAGTTCCGCGTAGGTTTGCTAAGCATTACATTTTTAATTTCCCGATTTTTTAAAAAATCGGTCGGATCAAAGTGAGCCCATTTGTCGTCAAAATAACCCCCGTGAGGAATATTTGATATGATAGCCAGTGTACTGTTATGCGTTTTGTGGTTATTTATTTTCTGTAGAGCTTTGGTAGTTAGAGGAAAAACATCAAATGTTGTTCGTTTTCAAGTTTAAAAGTGATTACCGTATATCCTCGAATAAGACCCCAGGGGAGTTATTTTTTCGTCAGAGCTTTTGAGGGGGGAGTTATTCAAGGGAGGGAGTTATTTTTTCCTCAGAAAACTTGGACTTAATTCATTGTATGAATGCATCCTGTCAACTCATGTAATCCAGCTATTTGACAGTTCAACAACAACAAAAAAGTGTGTATACATTGCATACACGCTATGTATTTGCTGAAGGTGCCATACGTTTACATTATTTTGTATTTCCATCGATCATTTTTGTAAAATATGTAGCATATTTTACACCCATAGGGGGGAGTTATTCAAGAGGGGGGAGTTTTTCGTAGGAGGGAGTAATTTTTTCGTCAGAGTATTTGAGGGGGGAGTTATTCGAGGGGGGGTCTTATTCAAGGATATACGGTAGATTGTTATATTTGCTGTGTGCATCAGATTTCATCTTCCATTTGCAATTTTTTGGCAGAATTTGCAGAATGTTCTTGCACAGAACACTGGCTAAAAAAATTTGGAAAAATTGGCACCGTAAATTTTTGTTGTAAAATCATCACATTGTAAAACCGTGCAAATCATTCGCTGAATATGGCGATTTTCCTTTAACATATTTCCTAGATCCCCAGCAACTAGTAAAAAACTCCCTCGCAGCGGCCAGTCAAGTTCCACAGCGGATTTGCTCCAATCGTCATCAAGTTCAACTACGCAAAAAGTGCCGATAAAACGTCCCATTGACAACGCGGGCGCACATTTAAATGCCGGTGCGAAGCTACCCAAACATGAGCATGCTAGCTGCAGCAGTAGTAGCGGTTTTCCGATACCCGGAATGCATCAAGACCCGGGGCCGGAACCGAATTCCGGTTCTGCGCGTGCGAAGTTTGATTCGATCGATATGGAAATGGCGAGCAGAAGCGATGGAATGGTAATGACTCCCGCTATGGGCAGAAAACGCAGCCAGTCCGTGAATGATTTGGAAGGTATTTTGTGTCTTTTTTAAATTTGGCTGAATGCTATGAACTGGGGATCGGTTTTGCACGTTTCAAATGCCTGGCAGAATTTCCAGTTTTGACCGTGCGTTTTGTTTCACATTGTTACTTTTACACCGGGTTTACTTGTGCACTGGTCCTGCGCCGTTTCATGTTGGAGACATTTTTATTTTATACGACTTGAAAAATATGTCTCTTTGCGCGCAATTGAAATCAGTCTACTACAACAAAAATTACTGTGAACTGTGAATTGTCAACTATTTCTCTAATTCTCCAAAAAGTAGTTGCTACATTATTAATAATTATATAATATTAATAATACATTATTAATAATAATTAATTTTATAATTATCCACAACAACTTTTCCCTTCCCAGAAATCGAGCAACTTCCCGCATCCAGTGTACCGGATCCGGAGCCAATTCCAATTTCCTGGCGCCAGCACATTCAAGATAAAAATATCCTTCGAATGCTGACGGGCGCCCAGTGCCGCACGATAGGCAAATGTGTGCAGATTTTCCCACAGGCAGACCCAAACTGGATCGTGAAGCAGTTGCTGCATGTCGATGACCCGAAGACTTTTGAGCAGCTAGTCGAGGGTTCGTTTTTGAGGCAGGGGTCTCCCTGGTCACTGTGTCTGTAGTCATGTAAACCCGCTAGTCATGTAGACCCGCCAGTCATGTATTTCTAGGGGTGGGGGTATTAGCACTCACAACGTTTTTGTCACTCTTGGTGATAAATAAAAATTGAAAATCTCAAATCAGTTGTTATGCATTTGAGTTTTTCAATTTTTCTTTGAGCGGTGTCGTCAAAATGTGACAAATGTGAGTATACTCTCTGCGGCTTGCGCTGTGAACTCTACTTATCACGCACCCGCTGCCGCTTATGCCCTATGCTGTGTTAGGCCCGCCTGAAATACATGACTGGTGGGTTTACATGACTAGCGGATTTACATGACTAGTAGGCCTACGTCCTCCAATGGGGTATTTGGGGTTAGGGTTCAAACGGGATCCCGATCCCGATCCCGGATCCCGTGAAATTCCGGGATTTACCAGTCCCGATCCCGATCCCGAAACCCCAATCCCGATCCCGAAATCTCAAAAATACCAATCCCGATCCCGAAAATTTTCAAATCCCGATCCCGAGAAACTCCCAAGTCCGGGATCCCGATCCCGGAAAAATTAGTGGAAATTATAAAAAGTGAAATAATGACGTTTTTGCATGCAAAAAAGTGGATGCAAACCCCCAGCGTCAATTTTATGCCACTTTTCTGGCATCCAACAGTGTTTTGAGACCTTTATGAACAACTGTGAATGCCAGAAAAATGGCCGAAATCTCTATCCCTAGAACCCAATCCCGATCCCGGAAAAATGCCTATCCCAATCCCGATCCCGTGTCCCCAATCCCGGCCAATCCCGATCCCGATCCCGAAATCTCAAAAAACCAATCCCGATCCCGAAACCCCAATCCCGATCCCGATCCCGAAATCTCAAAAAGTGAATCCCGATCCCGATCCCGAAAAGTCGATCCCGTTTGAACCCTATTTGGGGTTGGCTTACCCTTCCAAACTGGAACCGAAAATTTGGAAATTCCGAACCTAGTAGACATTCACTTGAATTTTTCAGTCTTTGAACTATGATTACCTCCAGGGCCGTATCCAGGGGGGGCGGGGGGGGGCTGCAGGACCCCCTTTCCCGGGACGAGACCAGAAAGTGACAGGAAAATGTGACTTTTTCAACGTCAGCGTAAAAAATTTTGCGCGCGAGCGCGCATTCTTCGCCAGACATGTGAAGACAACAGGTAATTATCATCAGATTTGCTCCATGTGGCCGCAAATCTTTATAAATACACTCAACGTTGTGCTTTTTGCTGTTTTGTATGTATATTTACATACATATACAGCGTTCCATGGCGCTGGCGCCAACGCCAATGGCACCATGACGTGGCACCTACTAATGGCGCCATCGCCATGGCGCCATTCCGCCACTATGTAGCTAAAATTTTAGGGGTTGAGCCCCCCCCCCCCCTCGCCGGCCTCCGTAAACAAGCAGCCCCCCCCCCCCCGCTCAAAAATCCTGGATACGTCCCTGATTACCTCTACGATATCATTATGTTTCATTTACCCACCCGACAAAAAATAAGTTCACATTCAACATTCACATTTGAACTCAGACATGATGTCGGCTCCATACGACCGGGTATCATCAGTTTTGGAGAAGCAAAAACGCGACCGCCGACGAAAAGCCTATTTGGATCCGGCCCGATTCGACGCGGAAGATTATGTCCGAGCGCACGCTTTTGATCCGAAGAAAAAGTTTTCCGAAGACTCCGAGAAACCGACTGAGCTGTATACGAAGCATTTGATGGTGGGTTGTTTTTGTTGCTGTTTTGCGTTTTGTACTTTTTTGAGTTGAGTTTACTGAGTTTTGAGTTGACGGAATGGTGCCAGTTATAGTGTGTTATAGTTCCAGCTTTTGCGCCTGCGAAAACACCTATGCAAAATAGTTACTGATTGAGAGGCGCCGGTGCCTGGTGCGGTGATTTTGCCATTTCCGCAAAAATAGTGGATTTATCGACTTTTTCCAGGATAATACGGCATCGACTTCTTCTGAAAATTGTTTCTAATTGTTCAAAAAATGAATATTTTTAAGCATTGGGAATTTACATTGGATAAACGTTGAAAAATGGCGAAAAAAATCTGCGCAGCCAATTCTCGATGCCACTTTTGTGCTTCACTCGAATTTCGAAATTTTGGACTTATCGGCTTTTAGATTTGAAGCTTCAAATGCATAAAAAGTTCCCACTTCACAGGCGTATTTAAACCACGAGTACTCGTGCTTGCGTCCCACTTGGCTGGCCGAATTTGTGAAGCACGCCGGCGGCGGTCGTTTATTGCCCATCTGCGATATGCTCGATCCTCGTACGTTTTTTTTCAAAAATATGGTTTTGGGTTTAAAAAAAGTTTTTAAAAACATTGTTATTTTTGCAGAGCGGTCGGTGGTTCGGCGGGGTCGGCGGCCGGATGTGCGGGTGCCCGATGAGATGGCACAGAGAAGATTGTTGAAAATGCCCGCCATATGTGAGTTGGGTGTTTTAGCTTTTAATTTTATTGGCAGTGTGCCAGCCCAAGATCGATTTTGCGAGTTGTCTAGCGACGAAGTGCTAGGTTACGACTGGTACGCAGGATTGTTTTTTAAAACGTATTTAAATTTTATTTAAATCAAGCAGCTGAGAATAAATTTCCATCCCTATGCGGTACGTAGTAAAACGAATTAATCAAAAAGTCTTGTAGATATACTCGGCGGACATGATACTCTGCCCTCGCACTCATTTATGTCCCACGTTGGAAGCATGCCAATGATGATAAAGCATACGATTATTGTACAAAAGATGAAAAAATCATTGGTGTAGATAAATAACGTATAGCGTTATAACAGAGATGACTTTTCAACTTTTTGGAATGAAAATCGCACGCGTAAATTTTTTTTGGCACGCTTCCAGCGGGAACCACGCGTGCAGGGTGTAAAGTGACAGGAGTATACTAGAGTGACGGGTTAGGGGGAGTAGGCTGTTCAACAATTTTTCCTCGGGGTAAATCGACAGCTGGTGCGTTTTTTCTTGTTTTCTCTTCTGAGGGTTACCCCCTCCCACCTTGTACCCCCATAAGTGGATAGACGCTAAATATTCACAACTTCACCCTATTTTGCAGACCAATCGAGCAGCAGGAGGTCGCGCGGCTCAGTTCCCGCCTCTGTCCCGGACGAGCAGCCGGAAGAAAACAAAATCGAATGGCCCGAAACTTTCGACCAGAGGTTTTTCGCTGAACTGCAGTATGTCGTGCACAAGCCGGCGATTGAAGGTATTTTTGGGACGTTTTAAAGACGTTTTCTGCTTTATTGGGCAATGTGCCAAGTCTCCAAGTGGCAAGAAAGTAGGGTTCATTCGGGATTGACCGTGCGGGATAGGGGTTTATTTTTTGGGATAGGGATTGTTTTTTGAATTTGTGGTATCAGGTTATGGATTTAGTAATTCACTTCGTAGTTTAACTTTAATTTGTATTTATTTTCAGACGTTTTATTGAAATTTTATTAAACGCGTTTTTATGTCTTACCCTGTTCGCAGCGCACCTCAACGCTCGTCTGGCAAAGCGCCAAGAGCGCCTGGCAGAGTGCCAAAGCGCGGGAAGCCAACTGTACACGTGCGACGTGTGCGCCGAGGACCAGGTGCTGCTCGAGGATCTGTGCTGCTGCAACGAAGACCCGAAACACGTTTTCTGTGCTGATTGTGTCGCTGAACACGCCAGGGTCAAGGTCAAGGAAGGTTTGTGCGGGAGGGAGTCAGCTTTTTGTGGTTTTCATTCAGATGCTATTTTGTATGTAAGGTGCAAAGTGTGGGGGTCGGGGTACCAGTCGCATGCAGATGTAGGATTTTTCCACTGAAAAATCAATAAGCAAATAAAAAAACCCCACACTGTTCGTGTATTGTTTAGTAACAAGAACCGCTTCTAAAAAATCTAAATTTCTATTTTCGAAAAACCCCTTCTTAAAAAATCGAAAATCACCTTTTTAAAATCAAAATTGTTAAAAAAACTGAACTGATACCCCCCAGGTTCCCATCGAGTGCCGTGCATGCAGTCCCCCTGCGCGGGCACCTACCTGCACTCGGTGCTGTCCAGCTTGTTGTGCAGGGCCGACATGGACACCTTGGACAGGTGCCACTCCCACACCCTGTGAAGAGCCATGTAAAGTGTGAAATGACATACAAAGTGCCTAAAGTCATGGAAAATGCCCTGCAAAATTGCAAACATTGTTTTGCCATTCTGCAGGGCTTTTTACATGACTTCAGACACTTTGCATGACACTTGGCATTTTGCAGGGCACTTACAGGGTGCGGGAGTGCCCAGGTTGGCGGCGCAGAAGGACATCAACTCGTGCGACATCGATGGCCTGTATCACTGTCCCTTCTGTCCCTACGCGGCCGTGCCCGATCCTAGTGTCAGGGTTTTTCAGTGTGAAGGCTGTGGCAAAGAGAGTTGCAGGTGGGTGAATGTGAAAAGTGAAAAGTAAAGTGACTTGTCATTTGATTTTTCACTTTTTTTTCACCTGTAAAAGTGATAAATATGTTGAAAACTCATTTGAATTTTCAGTTTTTAACATATTTATCACTTTTTTCAAGTGATAAATCAATTGATAATCAGAAAGTGATAATTATGTTGAAAACTCATTTGAACCTTGAGAACTCGTTGTGCTGCTGGGGGAGGGGGGAAATGTTTGGGTGCCGACGACATAAGACGACACGCACATAGGCCCGTTTCGCACATAGCATCAGTGTGGTCTGGGTTTATCCATGTGCGAAACGGGCGTATGTGCGAAACGGGTTTATGTGCGAAATAGGCCTGGTCCAGTCAAAACCTGCGCTTCAATTTTAAGAATTAAAAAAGTCCATTAATTTTCTTCAGAGAATGCGGGGAGCCGAACCACGTGCCGCTGCGCTGCGAAGAAGTGGAGAAGGACTACGAAACGAAACTGCGCACCTACGTGGAGGAGCAGATGGCCGAGGCGCTCATCAGGGTCTGCCCCTCCTGCAAAAAGAGGTGCGTCTATGTTTTTGAAAAATAAAATTTAGTGTGCAAAAATTTTGTATCCACAAAGATTTTCCTGCTTTTGTTTTTGGGTCAGGCCTATTGCGCATGTATAATCAACCCATTATGCATCTAGACCCATTATAGACGCATATACCTGCAGGGGTAAGAAATGCGTGCCGGTTAGGGTTCGGACGATATGACTTTCCGATATCGATATTCGATATTCGATATATTTTTCATTATATTTTTCGATATATTCAATATTTTTTTCAAAATTTCCGATATTCGATATGAAAAAAACAGTCGATATCCGATATTCGATATTCAATACGATATATTGTCTGAACCCTAGTGCCGGTTCTAGATGCATAATGGGTTTACATGCGTAATGGCACAGGGCCGTACCACATTTTTGTTACTTGTCTAACTCCACTAGCCGTCGCCCACACATTGTCTCTACACGCCAGTTGACACTAAATGTCCTGGTTTCCATCCCAATTTAAAGCTTGCTCACGGGTGACTTTATGCATATTATTGTATACGCATATACTTTGCACCGGCCTTGTACATTGCACATAGCACAATTTTTTCCCAACACTACTGCTTGATTAGCAACATGTTTAAACACTTTTGTATTTAAATACCGTTTATCGGCTCGTCAGCAAGCTTTGAATTGGGATCGGAACCAGTTGACATTTTGCGTCCCTGTCAACTACTGGGTAAGCCCATTTTCCAGTTAGCAAAACTAAGCCTGAAACATCCTCCCATCACAGGACCGTGAAAAAGGAAGGCTGCAATCACATGACTTGCGTGTGCGGCGAGCATTTCTGCTACGTGTGCAAGCAGCCCGTGTCGCCCAGGGACCCTTACAGGCACTTCAAGGACGGCACGTGCAGCACGCACACTAGTATTGATCAGGTGGGTTTGGGGATGTTTTTAAGGTTTCTTTTTTAAACAGCGCTTTGGATGATTTTGAAAAAAAAAACTGATTTTAATTTGAAAAAAAATCTTTAAAAAACGATCTTTTCTATCTTTTTTCTGAAGGCTTTCGAAAAAATTGAAATTTCCGAACCTCACAAATTTCTAATCCAAAACGTCAGGTTCACGCGGACGTGGCCGAGCGCGCCGGACGCGAGGCGAGGGAAAAGTTTCTGGCGGAAAATCCACAACAGAAAGAGTTCCTGGAGGCGCGCGGAACAGCTGTCCTGGATGGGAATGCCATTGGGAATTTGGTCGATCGGCAGGCGCCCCGCGGCCGCGGGTGGGTTATCTTTGCATGTACCGTATTACCTCGAAATACCCCCATGGCCCATTTTGTTTATTATTTCTCCAGCCCATTTGGGGGGGGGGTTCATTCAAGGGGGTGGGGGGGTAATTCAAGGTAATACGGTACTTGAGCAGCGAGAAATATCCATTTACACCATATCCATTAACATCCATTGAGAAAATCCATTTACATCCAAGAACAAAGTACACACACGTCATTTTTTTCAATATTCATCTTTCAGTTTGCAATTTGGTATATTTTTTGAGGTGGAGATTCAGATTGTCACATTTCAGGATTTGGGCTCGGGGTAGGGATCCCGTCTTTAAACTGACTTGCAGGTGTCGAATTTTGCCTTAAGTTTTGCCGTGCAAAATTTCAAATCTCTTGAAAATTTGCCGCTTTGCAGGGGCCCCGCACAGGTCAGACGAAGGGGAGCTCACGGCGAACACGGGGTATGTTTGAAAAATGTGCCCCTCTGTGTGGTTTGGAGAAGTGCATTTCGGAGCGTTTTTCGTGCAACGAATTGCGACCGGATTTGCCCAAATTTAAGCTCAAAATCTCTAATTTATTATTCATTCTTTTGCCCATTTTAACTTCAAAATCACTTATTCACGTATACTCCAGCGACATTACACCTTACAATGAAATATCCCATATCCCATCTGAATAAAACAACAAACATAAAAAGGTTTTCATTATACAGGGGTGGGCATTTTCAGCTGCCGCTGGTAAAACGCGATAGCTTGAGCTACAGTTGAGCTATCACAATGAAATTTTTACACAATAGAGTAGACTTCACAGGGCACCAATTCTGAAGTTTGCTACCCAAACGGTAACATTTTGGGTGAGTTGTGGAACACACAGTTTTTAGTGTAATTTTGTGACTTGACATCTCTTATCTCGGGACTGGGGGACTATTCGAGAAAATAAAAGAATTCGGTCTTAGCCCCGACCCCAAACCAGGGGTCTCGAATAGGGGGGGTTGGGGGGGGGGGGGGTTACCCCTCCCAAACCGCCCAGCTATCTATCTATCCCGAAGGCCGCTCAGCTATCTATCTATCCCGGAGGCAAAATTTTGGGCTACTACCCCCTAAACCCCCCCCCCCCCCCCAAATCGCCCGGCTATCTACCTATCTGGAGCGATTTTTCAGAAACTATACCCCAATTTTCGCTCAAAATCGCTATTTTTCATACCTATATATAGATTTTCACCTCCAAAATCACAAGTTCATGCGTCTAACTGCCCATTTTCAGCTATTTAAAGTACTATATGCTCTTGTATACTCATTTTGAGCTATTTTACACCTACTTTGAGCCAGGGGTATCCAGGATTTTGGCCCTCGCGGGGGCTGGATAGATAGCAAATCGCTCCTCCGGAGGGATAGATAGCTTGAAAATTTTTCTGGGGGGGGGGGGCTGGCGGGGGCACAATATATAGGCTTTCCAAGGTTAAGAAGGCATAAAGTGGAAAAAATCGCTAATAATCAGTTAAAAGTAGCCAAAAGTAGGTATAAAATGGCTAAAAATAGGTATATAACCATGTATATAGCCGGAAAGCATGATTTTGAAGGTGAAAAACTATAAAATGGTGCGAACATTAGTGATTTTGAGCGAAAATTGGGGCAAAATTTCTCAAAAACCACTCCAGATAGATAGATAGCTGAGCGATTTGGGGGGGGGGTCTTTTGGGGTAGTAGCCAAAAATTTTGCCTCGGGATAGATAGATAGCTGAGCGGCCTCCGGGATAGATAGATAGCTGGCCGATTTGGGGGGGGGGGCAGCCCCCCCCCCAGCCCCCCCCCTAGGAGACCCCTGCTTTGAGCGATTTCTCGCCCTTTTCCTCCTTCTATGCCCCGAAAAAGCCTATATATCGAACCACCACAACCCCCCCCCAACCCCCCCCCAACCCCCCAGAAAATTTTTCAGCTATCTATCCCTCCGGAGGAGCGATTTGCTATCTATCCAACCACTCGGAGGGTCAAAATTCAAGATACCCCTGCCCCAAACCCCAACATACTCAAAGGGAATCAAAATCGGGCAATGTTCGACAGAACGGGAAGACACCAAAATACCGGTGACCCACATCCCTAAAATGCCACCCTCGATTTATCCTATGGGTGACGCCAAGTCATCACAAAATTACACTAAAAACTGTGTGTTCCACAACTCACCCAAAATGTGGCCGTTTGGGTTGCAAACTTCAGAATAGGTGTCCTATGGAGTCTACTCAATTGTGTAAAATTTTCATTGTGATAGCTCAACTGTAGCTCAAGCTATCGCGTTTTACCAGCGGCAGCTGAAAATGCCCACCCCTGTATTTATCAAAGCAATTTATAAAGCTGAAAAAATTTATTTTTATGTTTGTTTTTTATTCATATGGGATATGGTAGATTTAGTTGTGAGGTGTAATGTCGCTGGAGTATACCTAATAACCTCCTAGCGGTCTCCCCGTCTCGCTCGAACCATTTTCAGAATGTAAAAATAAAATTCCACAAACAAAATGATGGTTGCGCAGCGCCGGCGAGTGCGGCATTTGCAAGTGGAAATGGAGCAAATGGAGCAAATGGAACAAATGTTGAGAATGGATCTCCAGGTGCCAATCCCAGACCCTGTAAAAAGCCCTGTAAAATGTCAAATGTCATGCAAAGTGTCAAAAGTCATGGAAAATGCCCTGCGAAATGGCAACCGAGTTGCCATTTCGCAGGGCATTTTCCATTACTCTAGACACTTTGCACGACATTTGACATTTTACAGGGCTTTTTACAGGGTCTGGGACTGCCCCCAGGATTTACGACAGCTGCAGCAAATGCGAGACGATCTGCCGCTCGATGCTCGGCTGCAGCAGCTCCAGGGGCGTGAGGGGCACGTGCAGCAGCTGCGGCAGTTGGAGCAGCAGCAGCGGCAGTTGGAGCAGCCGCAGCGGCACTTGGAGCAGCACCGGCGGCAGTTGGAGCGACAGCAGCAGGTGCCAATTTTCTCAAGTGCATCGGTAAAGTGCCAAGTGTCAAGCAGGAGTATTCTAGATTTCGACCCTCCGGGGGGTTGGATATGGATAGCAAATCGATTCTCCGGAGGGATGGATAGCTGAAAATTTGTTGTTTTTTTTTGGGGGGGGGGTTTGCGGGGGTTCAATATATAGGTATAGAAGGGAGGAAGAGGAGAAAAATGGCTAAAAGTAGATGAAAATTAGGCAATTAGACGCATGAACTAGGTATTTTGTAAATGAACATCTATATAAAGGTATGAGAAATAGCGATTTTGAGCGAAAATTTGGGTATGGTTTCTCAAAAATCACTCAATATCCCCCCAACCCCCCCCCCCCCCGTTTCCTACCCCTGGTGTAAAGTCCACTAGTCGACTGACAAGAAAGCAAAAAAGTGACTATTTAAAATACATGTCGCTTACGTTTACTTCATTTGTTCTGCCACTCATCACTGGACTTTACTCTGCATTTTTCTCAACGAAACTGCGAAAACTCTCAGCGCATGTAAACTCTCAGTACATCTAAGCTCCCGGCGCATGTAAACGCATAGTGCGCATCTATGCACACTATGCGTGTGGTGACAATCAAAGATTCACCAGGCCGCGCCCCGGTGCAAACCAACTTCCGCGTCTTTTCCTTACTATAGTACTGAAAACCATATTTTTGAGAATTTACTTGATACTCTTGATCTATCATTAGCACTTTTCTATCTACGTTGACTTTTTACGTGATTTTTTATTGGAAGTGTGAAGTCACTGTAGGTGGTACGAAAGAGCTGTGGAAAAACTTCCAAGACGGGAGTTGCATACCGCACCGCTGCCGCACCGGATGCATGCTGGGTGTACAAATGCGCTGAGAGCACATTTACATGCGCAGAGGGTTTACATGCGCTGAGGCACACCGCCAACGAAACACTCTTTATCATGTGCAGCAGCTGCAAGATGATTTCGAGCGGCAGCAGCGCCATCAACTAGCGCAGCAGCGGCAGCGGCAACAGCAGCAGCAGCTGGCGCAGCAGCGGCTCCTTGCGCAGCGGGAACACGAGCGCGTCGCGCGGCAGCGGCTGCAAGCTGCGCGGCACCTTGAACTGACGCACAACTTGAGGGGCCACGAGAAGCGTGAAGGTAAACTGAGAGCCGAACATGCGAACGTGCTGCGGCAGGTTGAGAAGTTGCAGCGGCGGCAGCCGGCGCGTCCAGAAGTGAGTATTTCTGGGCCAGGGTCTAGTGCACATCTGAACCCGCTACTTTGCATGACCCTCCAATCATCTGGTGCTACCCAATACTCATCTGTGCCCCCTTAGATCTGTACCCAACTTAACGTACAAAATCCGGTGCGCCCGGTGCACATGTAGACCTGGGGCCAGATTCAATACTCCCTACAGATTTGTAGGGTAGGGCGTACGCCCGATAGATTTTTCAAAGTTCAGCCGCATCGACGCACATGAAGCGAGAGCAAGGCGGTTCATAAAATACACGAAACTATCCCTTAACGTCGCCGATATTGCAATCTGACGGTTATCGCTTCGATTTTGGCTCGGAAATCACGATTTCGTCATTTCGTGGCCGTCTGCCAATTCGTTTTTTATTTTATTTTGTCGGGCAGGTTACTCGCATAAGTCGCGCTTTTGTACGCTCGTGCATGCATTTCTTTCTTGTCGCTGCCCTCATGGTTTCGGTTGCAGACAGTGAACACTAAAAAAGTGACCACCTGACTACACGAAAGCGTGACCTATGCGAGTAACCCGCCCGACAAAATAAAATAAAAAACGAATTGGCAGACGGCCGAGAAATGTCTAAATCGTGATTTCCGGGCCAAAATCGTAGTGATATACGTCATATTGCAATATCGGCAACCTTAAGGGATGGTTTCATATATTTTACAAACCGCCTTGCTCTCGGTGCATGTGCGTCGATGCGGCGAAACTTTAAAAAATCTGTCGGGCGTACGCCCTACCCTACAAATCTGTAGGGAGTATTAAATCTGGCCCCAGGTGATCGGGGTTTTTACATCTACATTATTTTTGATAGTTGGCTATCTGTTTACGAAGCCCGGTGAACGGGGGGGGGGCGGTTTCAGTCCCCCTAAAATTTTACCGACATGGTGACGGAATGGTGTCATGCAGGGGGGGGGGGCGGGGGGGGGGGCTGCAGCCCCTCCCCCCTCCCGGGGCGAGACCAGAAAGTGACCGGAAAATGCGACTTTTTCAACTTCAGCGTGAAAAATTTTGCGCGCAAGCGCGCATTCTTCACCAGACAAGGTATTATTATCAGGTGTTGCTCCATGTGGCCGCAAATCGTTATAAATATACTCAATGTGGTGCTTTTTGCTGTTTTGTATGTATATTTAAAATACATATACAGCGTTCCATGGCGCTGACGCCAACGCCAATGGCGCCATGCCATGGCGCCTACCAATGGCGCCATTCCGCCACTATGTAGCTAAAATTTTAGGGGGGGGGCTGAGCCCCCCCTCGCCGGCCTCCGTAAACAAGCAGCACCCCCGCTCAAAAATCCTGGATACGTCCCTGGTGTCATGGCGCTGAAGCCTTGGCGTTGGCACCGAAAATTGCTGATGTGTATCTAAATAATTATACATGTAGAGCGATGAGCACGCCATTCGGTCGAGGTTATAGAGAATGTACAGCACAAGGACCGATTTACTTGAAAAAAAAATCAGAGTGTTGGAAAAATGCGGGAAAATGGGTCTACATTCACATCGGGTCTACATGTGCACCGGCACAGGGCTGAATTAAATGGGGCCGAAGGTATGAGTCTCATTTGGCACTAAGTGTGCAGCCCTCTTGGACAAAAACCCGGTGCGCATGTAAACCTGGTGCACATGTAGTAGACTCGGTGATTGGGGAGCCAGGGACATTTTTGGGTGGGGCGCTGTTTGTTTACGGAGCCCGGTAAACGTAGTAGGTAGAAGTAGGTGAATAGCGGGTCTTGATGAGTAGCGGGTTTACACGACTACCAGGCCCACACCCGCCGTATATGTATTTTTACACATGTCTCCGCTAAAACAACTGCAGGATGCCGAACAGTTGCAGCAACTCCAAAATACATTGGACCGGCTGAATGGACTAATAAATGATGTGGTTGTCCAACGTGTGCAGGCCCAGGTGGCACTCCCAAGCCCTGTAAAGTGAAAGTAAAGTGTCAACTGTAAAGTCAAATGCAAAGTAAACTGTCAATTGTCATGCAAAGTTCAATGATAAAATCTTTTCTTTTTTTTGTTTCGATTGACACTTCACTTTGCATTTGACTTTACATTTGGCACTTTACTTTACACTTTACAGGGCTTGGGACTGCCCCCAGGGCGCATTGCGGCAGCACGATGAACAACAAGACGAGTGACGCTTCAGACAAAAGTGGCGATGTGTGCGCGCTGCCCGCTGGAAAAAAGTGATGCATTGGTCTGTGGGGAAAGTTTTCGCCGTTTTCCGGTCGTCTCCCATTGGATCGCCCTGACCGGTAGGGTTCAAACGGGATCCCGATCCCGATCCCGGATCCCGTGAAATTCCGGGATTTACCAGTCCCGATCCCGATCCCGAAACCCCAATCCCGATCCCGAAATCTCAAAAATACCAATCCCGATCCCGATCCCGAAAGTTTTCAAATCCCGATCCCGATCCCGAGAAACTCCCAAGTCCGGGATCCCGATCCCGGAAAAATTAGTGGAAATTATAAAAAGTGAAATAATGACGTTTTTGCATGCAAAAAAAGTGGATGCAAACCCCCAGCGTCAATTTTATGCCACTTTTCTGGCATCCAACAGTGTTGTGACACCTTTGTGAACAACTGTGAATGCCAGAAAAATGGCCGAAATCTCTATCCCTAGAACCCAATCCCGATCCCGGAAAAATGCCTATCCCAATCCCGATCCCGATCCCGTGACCCCAATCCCGGCCAATCCCGATCCCGATCCCGATCCCGAAATCTCAAAAAAACAATCCCGATCCCGATCCCGAAACCCCAATCCCGATCCCGATCCCGATCCCGAAATCTCAAAAAGTGAATCCCGATCCCGATCCCGAAAAGTCAATCCCGTTTGAACCCTACTGACCGGTGCGGTTTGAACCAGGCATACCGTAAAAATAGTCTATTAATGAGAGGTCGCATTAAAAGGGGGTCGCATTGATGAGCCTGCGGCTGTGAACATGTAAACCCGGTGCGCATGTAGTCCCGGTGCCCATTTTAACTGGTTTTACAGGAATATTTCAATAAAAAAATCGATATCTCCAGAAACAGTGAACCACGTTCGTGTTGAGTTTTGGACATGATTATGAGGTTTCATGAATTTAGTCCATGAAAAGTTGGAAACCTGTGTCATCACTCACTTTTATCTACTCAATTTGGTGATAAAATGGGCCCCCACACACTGGATGTCAACTGAATTCGTGTCAACTAAATGTCAACTGAATGTAAGTGATAGTGTGATTTCAACTTATCTATCTGATAGAGCATAGTTGATTTTACATCATGACACTTCATTTTCATCGTTCCTGTTTAGTGTGATGCTTTTTACAAACTTCTTGTTTTATTCAATTGACACTGAGTTGACGCGAATTTGCGATGTCAACTAGTGTGTGTGGGCCCAATGTTACGCTTGAATTTTACGTGGAGCTGTGATTCCAGTTTATATAAATACCACCGCTGAGACCTCAGTAGGATGTTCCGTGGCGATCTAATGGGAGACTGTCCGGAAACGGCAAAAACTTTTACCAGATATACGCGGCGGACCGCAAAGTGTGCGCCCAAAATTATTTATGTCTTGGTCGATAACGCGCGAGCTGGATACTTATGTATGCACTTTCACAAAAAGAAAAATATTTTTTAAATAAAAAGGCGGAGTCGCGTGCAAACGGGGAATGTCTTTTCCCCGTAAATATTTTTATTTTATTAATGATGACGTCATGATGGAGTGTTTACTTCAGAAAAATGTATAACATGCGGTCCACCGAGTATACCTACCTATATTTGATGCAGGGACGTAGCCAGGATTTTTGAGCGGGGGGGCGGATTGTATACGGAGCCCGGCGAACGGGGGGGGCGGCGCCCCCCCCCCTAAAATTTTACCCCTGTTGTAGGGAAATGGCGCCATGGCGCTGGCGCCATTCGTAGGCGCCACTGGCGTTGGCATTGGCGCCAAAACAGCAGTATACGTCTGTATTTTACAGGCATATACAGCGACTAGGCCGCGGAGACCGGTCAGTAGGGCTCGAAACTCGGATTTTTTTCAAACTCGAGTTCGAGTCACAACCCAAAAAATTTTCCGGTCGAGTCGGCGAGTCGAGTCGGGCGAGTCAGCGAAAAGTCGAGTCGAGTCGGGCAAAAATCTCGAGTCTCGAGTCGAGTCAGATGCGTTACTTTTTGGTATGACCCTTGCAGAAATTTTAGATAGTATTTTCTTTACCTATGTTTTCACACACGCTTAATGATGTCCAAATATGATGCCTAAATGCCAACAGTTCATTTGAATATAAAAATAAAGTGAAAATATAACTCACATGTTCACTTTCTTGATGTTGACACAAATTAAGTTGCAAAAATAGAACCAGCCTACCCATGGAAATACAACATCTTTTAACGATCTGGTTTTTATTAAAAAATGTTTCTTAAAGAAAAACCATTGAAAAATGCCATCCCTCAACCACCCAACAAATTGCATATAAAGCCAATGTCAGGCAATGATCGGAGAAGTCAGAAACAAGTATTGTTTATATTCACAAAAGACAGGCACTTAATCATATGAAGATTATCAGCTACAACCTGGGATCCAGTATCTTTGAATGAGAGTGTTTGCGAGTGAATGAGAATTTACCCTCTGAATGGAGAATGAATGGTGTGGGCTCGCTTACCACACACACAAATTTTACCTACACAAATGGATTCATGCCATTATACTGGCTCCATCATAGGCACCACAACATGGCTCAATTGGCAATAAGAAGCTTGAATTTTAACATCATTCAATACATATTCCAAGCCAATCAGTGATAAATCATTCATACAGTGTGGAAATGCGCGCTTGCGCGCAAGTTTTTTGAAAAATAAGTCAAAAAATTCATATCAAATTGAATTTTTTGGATATTATTCAATGGGGACCCCGACTCGAAATTTGGCAAAATTTCGAGTCAAGTCAGGCAAAAACCTCGAGTCTCGAGTCTGGGCCATATTTTTCCGTCGAGTCGGGCGAGTCGAGTCGGTACCCCATTTTACCCTCGAGTCACGAGTCGAGTCGAGTCGAGTTCGAGCCCTACCGGTCAGCCATAAAGATATGTTGTGAAGGGAGAATGCGCGCTTGCGCGCAAAAATTTTTCAAACTGTCGACAAAATCGTCGTCTGAAAGTGCCATTTCTGGCACATTTTTTGGTCCGGCCCGGGAAGGGGGGGGCGGCCGCCCCCCCCCCGCCCCCCCCTGGCTACGTCCTTGATTTGATGTGTCTTTGTTTGAGTTGGCTGCCGATGTTGTTTCACAAATTTTGATGATTTTTTTGTCCAGAATCTAGTTCAATCCGCTTGTATTAGTTTTTTAATATCAAAAATGAGCGCCATCCTGCAACTCAACATTTTACTGGTTACTTAGTGCAAGTCTACGATCAAGTTTTTTTCTGTTTTTGTGCGAGGTAAACTTTTGTTATAGTCAAGTATTTTCTGAAACCAAGAACCAGAACCGAAAATGTTGAAATTCCGAACCCTACCATTGACCATAAATATACGAATCACCTAAATTTGATTTCTGCTCACTTGCTGATATGTCTCGTTTTTATCTAGCCGCAAATTACCAAACAATTTCTTGTGATTACTGTCTAAAATGATACATTTTGCAAGTAAATATTTATTATGCCGTATTTCCTCGAAATACCCCCACTCTAAATACCCCCCTCGAAATACCCCCGTCTCGAAATACCCCCCCCCCCCTCAAAATGGCCACTATGAGTTTATTAGCCACCCCTCGAAATACCCCCCCCCCCAAAATTGAGTGTGCAGAGAACGTACATGACCTAACTGCGGTTTGTGACTCGGTCAATGCAAAACACACGTTAAAAACAATGAATTGTTACGTTAGAACTGTGTTTATGCCATCTACATACAGGACCGATCACTCACATCCGACCATAAGCGATTTTTTTAGAAAATTATTCACCACCCCAGAACTAGGGCATTTCGGCTGGGTCTGTTCCATGACAAATAAAGTTCAAACATTTGCCTAAAAAAGTATATGGGCACCCACCGCTGGAACCCACCTTGGGCCGTGTAAATGACCCATATATTTTTATATATTCTTTTTGGCTGATCACTCAAGTCCGACTGCGAGTGATAATCAACTAAAATCCTGCTTTTCAAGGCCGAATTTTAGCCTGAAATACAGAACATGTTCATGGCGAATTGCCAAATGCAACTTCAATGGTTTTTTTAGCGATAAAAATAGGATAATGATATTTTTTAGTTTGTATTGATTTGTATGGCGGAACGCACTTCGTCAGAATTTTCATCGCAGTAATTTTTAACGCTGCAAAATGAAGCTATGAAAACGCTCCCACATTAAAGAGAAAGCCAGAGGCATTTTTTTAAAACTTCCACCGCTCAAATGCCAAATATATCAAATTTGAGAACGTGTGAGGCGAACTTTGAAGATGTTACTTATTTCGTTGTGGGAAGAAAATTAGTACTGAGGGAAATGTAGCGAGGTTTTTTAAATTTCATTTCGCGTTTTCTCAAATTTGATTAATTTGGCATTTGAGCGGAGAAAGTTTTGAAAAAATGCCTCTGGCTTTCTCTTTAATGTGGAAGTGTTTTCATAGCTTCGTTTTGCATCGTTAAAAAATGCTGCGATAAAAATTCTGACGAAGTGCGTTCCGCCATACAAATCAATACCAACTAAAAAATATCATTATCCTGTTTTTATCGCTAAAAAAGCCATTGAAGTTGCATTTGGAAATTCGCCATGAACATGCTCTGTATTTCAGGCCAAAATTCGGCCTTGAAAAGCAGGATTTTAGTTGATAATCACTCGTAGTTGGACTTGAGTGATCAGCCAAAAAGAGTATAAAATATGTGGGCCGTTTACACAGCCCAAGGTGGGTTCCAGCCAGGGGGTGCCCATATACTTTTTTAGGCAAATGTTTGAACGTTATTTTTCATGGAACAGACCCGGCCGATATGCCCTAGTTCGAGGGTGGTGAATGATTTTCTAAAAAATCGCTCATGGTCGGATGTGAGTGATCGGTCCTGTACTTATATATTGTTTTTTTTCCCATAGACTCATATAGCGGTTATTGTCGCATTTTTCTACGTCTGCGTGCGTTTCAGACGACAGTAAAGTACTGAAATTTCAACAAAATTCTGGCGAAATAATAAACCCACCCTCGAAATACCCCCTCGTTTAACCCCCCTCAAAATTCTCTTTCTGAAACAATCACCCTCGGGCAATTATAGGCAATTATAGGCAATTACGATGGACCATTTTCGAAGTTGTTTGTATATTTGTTTAGAAGTTGTTTGTATATTTGTTTAGAACCTACTTGTTTAGAAGTTTTGATGGTGGAACGTTTGCTTTTTCAATAAAAATTATCGAAACTACTAATTTTTTGCTTTCGTTATAATATATTTATTGCTGGTGAGAAAGAAACTCGACTTATTGGTTTTGCATTCAGTTAAAATATTGTAGATTACCGTATTTCCTCGAAATACCCCCAGAGGGTTCATTATTTCACCAGCAAAATTGGAGGGGGGGGGGTTATTCGAGGGGGGGTCTATTATTTCGCCAGAAATTTTCGGAAATTCCCCATACGCAGACGTAGATCAATCGAACAATTACGCAGATGTATATGTGTTTATAGGCATATATCACTGTATCTACACATAAACCCTTCCCTAACGTCACTGAGCCATCACTTTTAAGGTGTGTTCTGCATTGTACAGATCACAAACTACGGTATTTGTCATGTACGTTCTCTTTACACTCAATTTTAGGTGGGGTATTTCGAGGGGGGGGGGTTTATTTTTTCCTCGGCCGAATTTTAGGGGGGTATTTCGAGGGGGGGGGGGTTAATTCAAGGGGGGATAATTCGAGGTAATACGGTATATTGTTAAGTGCGCTTTAGGTGGGTATATGTTTACCAGTCCTTCACTTAGTTGACAGTTTATAAGCGTTTAACTTATCTACAAAAAAATCTTATTAAAAAATATCTACGCGTTATATGGTTTCTAGTTGACGGCTTTTTTGTCAATTTGGGTGGAGCTAGTCAAGCTGTTTCAAGTTGACCGCTACTCAACTGTCATCGCCGCAAAAAATACATTCTCACAATCGTAGTCACACAAATTTTGCCGGGCAATTATTTACGTATTTCAAAGCATTTTTGTGTTTTTTTTATAATTGTGTTTCAGTTTGAACTCAATGATAATTTAGAAATCAAAAATTTTATTTCATCTAAGAATGTATCGGGTATAATATCACTTGAACGAAATTGAGCCTTTTTAAAATAAATAAATGTGCCATGTGTAGTGGTAGGCAGAGTTGTACAAATACTGGTATTTTTGGAAAACGTAAACGTAAACCTAAATACCTTTTCTAAATTGCGAGTATCAATACTGAAAACGTAAAATACTTCTAAAATACCCGGGTAAACGTAAAAAAACGTAAACGTAAAAATTTCTTTGAAGTGCACCACCCATGATCAAGTGCATTGAAAAGCACTTTTGTTTTTCCTATTTCAACCATTTCTCTGTTAATACGATCACATTCTTGCTTACCTATGTTATTTATCATACAATTGAGACGATAATTGGCCAAAAACATAAATTGTATGTATTGTATCAGAAAAAAGTTCAAAAATGCACTGTTGTTGTGCATTTTCCATATGATTTTTACGTTTTCTCTGGTACCCGGGTAATTGTGCCAGGAAAACGTAACAAAACGTAATGGTATTTTTGGAAAACGTAAATGTAAACGTAAATATAAATACCTAAATAACCGGGTATTTCGGGTAAACGTAAATACGTTTTTCCAACTCTGGTGGTAGGTAGGGTTCAAACGGGATTGACTTTTCGGGATCGGGATCGGGATTCGCTTTTTGAGATTTCGGGATCGGGATTGGGGTTTCGGGATCGGGATCGGGACTGCTAAATCCCGGAATTTCACGGGATCCGGGATCGGGATCGGGATCCCGTTTGAACCCTAGTGGTAGGTAAACTCCATGACGCCTACGAGAAATCGCGCTCAAGGCGCCACAGAACACTGGCGCCAGCGGCATGAAACCATGGCAACACAACTAGTGTGAATAGTGATGGAAAAGTGCCAAAAATGGTGCCAAGCCTCAAGAAGTACCACAAAAATGTGATGGTTGATTGAATTTTTGACTCTGATTCAGTCTTTTATGAAATACTGTTGTGCAAAGCGTTTTTTTCTCAGTAAAATATTGTTTGTCAAGAGTTCATATTGGTTTCTCCACTTCTGATTGTGCCTTTGGCTGGTGAACATTACCATTATTATCGCTTATCATCGATGAATTATTTAAATAATATTGAAGACAGATGATGTTTTGAAACTTTCAAAAAAAACCCTGTAATTCGATCTTCTTGGAATGTCAATAGGGATTCTTCTAGGTAATACTAAATAGGTTCGTCTATTGACAAACTAAATATAAGATTTTCAATTTTGATTGACATCCATATTCCCTTATTTTGACATGCACATTTCTTGGGTGGCGCCATGGCGCTTGGCGCTTTTTTTTGTGGCGCCAGCCCTTTGCGTTTGGCGCACCGTTTCCAAATAACGCCTAAGCACCGTTTGGCGCCGTTTTTTCTGGCGCTGTTCCAATACTATCCTTCACGCAATTTGTTTCTAGGCCTTAGTGTTAATACCGTTCAAACGCATGTGTGGTGGATTTTTCGCATTTACAATCTGCTCGCTGAATATTTACTGCGGAGTAGTATGTGAAAAGCGCCAGAACTTTGGCGCCAAGCGCCATGGCGCTTTTCCGACTCTTAGCGCCAAGCGCCAATGGCGCCAGAGCAAAATGGCGCCATGGCGCTTTTTGCTTTGGCGCTAGTGCCAAGCGCCAGCTCCAGGAATTTTGTTCCTGGCGCCGGTCAAAAATAGCGCCAAGCGCCATAGAAATTTCATAGGCATGGCGCCACAGGAAAATAGCGCCAAGCGCCATGGCGCTTTTACATCACTACTGCGGAGTGCACCATGCATCAGTGTGACCTGGAACGGATCGGGTCTCGTATGAGAACTTGGCCCTCATCACAGTTATCAGTTGCGTATTATACGAATGGGAGTGAAAGCATAAAGTTTGCTCAAAATCGCTAAAATTAGCTTCACTTTGCCAATTTCCACCTTCATAATCGCTATTTTCGTTTATATACGTGGTTGCAAAGCTAGTGTTCCCCGATTTTATTCATATTTTTAGTGGATTTCGAAATTTTGGCCGGCTGCCAAGTTCTCATACGGGGACGCTTCTCCTGGAACTTGTTGGTGAAAATGTGGTATGTATCCAATTGAGTACTCCTTGGAAGTGCGGCAATTTTCGAGGAACGAGTGGCTCATATGCGTCAGGTTGGCTCACGTCCAAATTACCGGTTGCGTATTGTACGAGCGCCGCTGAACGGAGTGGAAGCTAAAATTTGAACCATATTGTCAATTTTCACGTTGATAATTGCTATGCTGTAAATATAATCGCTGTTTTGCAAAAATTATTTTGATATCATTATAAATACATAGGCTAAAATACGTATATAACCATGTACATAAACGAAAGTAGCGATTTTAAAGATAAAAATTGGCAAAATGTAGCTAATTTTAGATTTTGAGCACTACGTGCGCTTTCACTCTCGTTCGTATCATACGCAACCGGTAACTTGGACGGGGGCCAACTTACGTGGCCCGATCAGTGTGGACGAAAAACGATTAAAAACATAAAAAACCTGAATTCTGCTGGCGGGAGGGTTCTTCTACAAATTTGCAGCGATGTCAGGAGCGAGTTCGACTGGGATTTATTTCAATCAAGGGGTTAGATTTTCTAATGCAACTTTTACCATTTGAAACCTTTTGTAGAGCTATTCCATCCGGCAGTGTGAACTGACGGGTTTTTGGCACTGTTCCAATTTCTTTCGCAATATTTATTCACACTTTCAGCCCGATCGCGGCGCATTCGCTCACGAGCCGCCGTCAAATTCAGTCGACCAAATTTACGAAATTCTAAACGGAGTTTTTTCGTGCGCCGAGATTCAAAATCGCCTGCGGCAGTTCAAATTGCAGAATGAAAATTTGAGTCACGATGATGTTCAAGTTTCCGTGGTCAGTCAATTGCTCGCTGAGAAACAGTGCAGGGAGGCTGGAAGTACCTCAGGTGGTGAGTGCCTTTTTAAAAGTATTTTCTCCTGTTCTAATGTTATTGACTGCCGTCAAATGTGCACGCACTACACGCACTAGTTGACGATGACACCAAATGTCAACTGGTTCCGTCCCATTAGGGTTCAAACGGGATCCCGATTCCGATCCCGGATCCCGTGAAATTCCGTGATTTAGCAGTCCCGATCCCGATCCCGAAACTTTTCAAATCCCGATCCCGATCCCGAGAAACTCCAAAGTCCGGGATCCCGATCCCGGAAAAATGAGTGGAAATTATCAAAAGTGAAAAAACGATGTTTTTGCATGCAAAAATGTGAACGCAAACCCCCAGCGTTCATTTTATGCCACGTTTCTGGCATCCAACAGTGTTTTTAGACCTTTATGAACAACTGTGGATGCCAAAACATTGGCCAAAAGCTCTATCCCAAGACCCCAATCCCGATCCCAAAAAAATGCCAATCCCGATCCCGTGACCCCAATCCCGGCCAATCCCGATCCCGATCCCGAAATCTCAAAAAACCAATCCCGTTCCCGAAAGGTCAATCCCGTTTGAACCCTACGTCCCATCCCAATTCAAAGCTTGCTCTCGAGTAACACTACGCATTATACTATAATACACAAATATATATACCGTATATCCTTGAATAAGACCCCAGGGGAGTTATTATTTCGTCAGAAGTTTTGGAGGGGGGAGTTATTCAAGGGGAGGAGTTATTTTGTCCTTGGAACTTTCACTTTATTTATTGTATGAATGCATTGCATCAACTCATGTAATCCAGGTACTGAACAGTTAAACAACAACCAAAACAAGGTATTCATGTTAAAATTTGCATTTATCGGCATCTGAATTATTCAAATACATGTTGTGGGTACACATACCAAATACACGAAGGGGGGAGTTATTTTTTCCTCACCTGGCCAACAGGGGGAGTTATTCAAGGGGGAGGACTTATTCAAGGATGTACGGTATGTACACTACCGTGCAGAATAGTTGGGACTTTTCACCATAGAGAAATGGGGGGCTGCGGGTCCATCACACCTTTGAAGCTTTCCACTCCATTGATCCTTGCTAATTTTGCCACTGTTCGAGTATGTCGGGGTTTGAGGTTCGAGCTATTAAAAAAATTTTTGTTTGCTCGAGTAATCCCCCATGCCCAAGATAAGGGGGGTCTATAAAAAAGGTGTTCAAAAAATAAAAAATGGCTAATCTGCATGATTGAATTTGAAGCTCAATAACTTGATTAAATATTTTTGCGTTTGAACGTCGTTTGTCAACTCGTCAGCAAGCTTTTCGTTGGGGTGGGAACCAGTTGCCATTTGATGTATACTGTAGTTCACTGTATTCTTATTTAATGCAAAAAGGTAAATATTTAAAATAAATGCCCGAAAATCTGTATCGAAGTGTCTATAGGGTGGCGCACGTCAGGCGCACGGTTTCGATTGGCTCCCAACATGTCAATTTTGATTGAAAACTGCTCAAATTTGGTATGGGGGTAGATAAATGTACCCCATTTGTTGTGTTAAGTGCACGGTTCCACATCACAAAAATTCATGTCGGAACGTGAAGCAAAGTTTAATACATGTTTGAATGTGGCGCATGTCAGGCAATCGTCTACCATAACACCATTTATTCATAAAAATAGTCCAAATTTAGCATGACAATAGATAAATGTACCCTATTTAGTATGTTAAGCGCACACATAAATATCACTAAATTTTCACATCTATCACATCGTATGCAAAACAACTCCACAGGACCATCTACAATGGGACACATTTAGGGTTGGGACGATATATCGTATCGAATACCGGATATCGGATATCGACTATTTTTTCATATCGAATATCGGATATCGACTATTTTTTCATATCGAATATCGGATATCGACTATTTTTTCATATCGAATATCGAATATCGATATCGAAAATTTTGAAAAAATATCGAATATCGATATCGAATATCGACCATTTTTTCTCTCGATATTTTCGATATTCTATACTCCCTGGGCCTGACTTCAAATAAGCCAGGAATGGCACATTTACAATTTTGGATGTTTCTGGACACATGTTTTTGGACACATGTTTCTGGATGTCAGCGCCAAGCGCCAATGGCGCCACAGGGTAATGGCGCCAAGCGCCAATAGCGCCAGCGCCAAAATTTTTTTCAATTCGTTTGTAGAATAATGACTACATAACTGCGACGTACTGCTGATGTTGATGTAGTCGATTTAACTTTGGCCATTAAAGTTCAATCCACCAAGTAAAAAGGGTAACTATTCAGGAAGGGTATTCAGTGATTAGAAAACAAAAATTCATATTTCATACTACAGGAGCATATCACAGCTTATTATTTCATGGTAGAATGCAGAAATCAGAGTTGTTATAAGTATACTGGTATTTAAAAAAGTGTAAAAGCAAACATATACGTTTTCTGTACTCGCGTACTTTAAAAAGTACATGGTCCGGCTGAAAAGTCCCCGGGCAGTGCTCGCCATTCGCGCTACGGGTAAGCTACGGTCATAAAATTTTAACACGTTTATATATCAGGTGTTTTAAGTTACCATCCAAAATTTCACCCCTCTAGCTCCACCCACTGCGGAACTGTGGGGGTTTCAATTTCAGTCGTTTTGTACTGATGTACAAATGGTGCTCTAGTTCAATGCTGCTTTAAGTTGTGATCATGAGCTCCTGTTTTGTCAATGTGTTTTGCCACGAGGTAGTAGTAAAGTGACAATTCTTGGTGTTTGCGTGAATAACTAGAGAACGAGTGGAACTATCGCGGCCATGATTTGGGGGATCATTTCCTATTTAGTTGTTAACATTGACCTAAAATTTGCATTATAGTCTTCTTTCACTAGTTTAATCGTGAAAATCGGGCCTGAAATGGCCGAGTTGTTGCTTATTTTAAAAAATGCTGCTTTTGTGCTCAATTGAGAGAACGTGGTGCGGCTTATGCTCGTTTGGGCACAATATATAGGTTGCTTTTAAAACACAGCTTTGTGCTTTATTTATATTTATGTTTCTCATTTAATAAGTTGCCGATGGACATAAATATCACACTTTGAAAGATTTAACAGTTTATAAACACTATACCATATTTCCTTGAATAACTCTGTTGGCAATAAATGTTTCATAATACGTAGACAAAGTAAGTATTCCTTATTTATTCAGTCATTTATTCATGAAGAACGATTAAATACTAGTAAAGTACATTTTCCTGGAAAAAAAGTAAAGGTCACTATTGTTGAGATATTTCTACAGAATTATCACTCAAAATCACTAATTTAGTCTCATTTCTGTCAATTTTCGCGTCCAAATTCACTAGTTCATGTGTTTCTGCCTATTTTCAGCTTTACTTGACATTTGCAGAAAATGCCATCTTTCCCAATTTGAAGTGAATGATTTATATTATGTTTCTCAACCAGGGTTAGTTTTAGTAAAATTCTTTTTACTAAAATTGTATTTTTAAAAAATTAAAATTGTATTTTATTTTTATTTTATTCTTCAATTTTCCATTTTATTTTTATTTTATTCTTCAATTTTTCATTTTATTTTCATTTTATTTTAATTTTTTATTTTAGTTTGTGACCAGTATTGATTTAAGTAAAATTCTTTTTACTAAAATTGTATTTTATTTTTATTAAAATAGTATTTTTTTTTATTTTATTCTTCAATTTTACATTTTATTTTTATTTTATTTGTTAATTTTCTATTTTATTTTTATTTTATTTTTATTTTTTTCTGAGATTTTGCCAACCCTGTTCTCAACATTTTTAGCCACTTCATTACATGTTACACGCGAAATGTGAGAGTGCACAAAATGTGACACTTCCAAATTCATACTTCAACTGTTTTATTTGTTGCTTATTTTCAGCTATTCTTGACATTTGCACAAAATGCTTATTTTTACACTTTGATGACCTATGACTCGCTTACAGTATGTATTAAAAGTGAATTTGTGAAGTTAAGTGAATTAGTGAAGTTAATTAAATGTGAGTGAGCAAAATTGTAAATGTGAGAGTGAGCAAAATTGTAAATGTGAGAGTGCGCGAAGCTGCAAATGTGAGAGTGCGCGAAACTGCAAATGTGAGAGTGCGCGAAACTGCAAATGTGAGAGTGAGCAAAATGGTAAATGTGAGAGTGAGCAAAATTGTAAATGTGAGAGTGAGCAAAATTGTAAATGTGAGAGTGAGCAAAATTGTAAATGTGAGAGTGCGCGAAGCTGCAAATGTGAGAGTTCGCGAAACTGCAAATGTGAGAGTGAGCAAAATGGTAAATGTGAGAGTGAGCAAAATGGTAAATGTGAGAGTGAGCAAAATGGTAAATGTGAGAGTGAGCAAAATTGTAAATGTGAGAGAGAGTGATCAAAATAGAAAGTGTAAATTGTAAATGTGAGAGTGCGCGAAGCTGCAAATGTGAGAGTTCGCGAAACTGCAAATGTGAGAGTGAGCAAAATGGTAAATGTGAGAGTGAGCAAAATGGTAAATGTGAGAGTGAGCAAAATTGTAAATGTGAGAGAGAGTGATCAAAATAGAAAGTGTAAATTGTAAATGTGAGAGTGCGCGAAGCTGCAAATGTGAGAGTGCGCGAAACTGCAAATGTGAGAGTGAGCAAAATGGTAAATGTGAGAGTGAGCAAAATTGTAAATGTGAGAGTGCGCGAAGCTGCAAATGTGAGAGTGAGCAAAATGGTAAATGTGAGAGTGAGCAAAATTGTAAATGTGAGAGTGCGCGAAGCTGCAAATGTGAGAGTGAGCAAAATGGTAAATGTGAGAGTGAGCAAAATTGTAAATGTGAGAGTGCGCAAAGCTGCAAATGTGAGAGTGCGCAAAACTGCAAATGTGCAAAGTTGACATTGACACCAAATGTCAACTGGTGCCGATCCCGATTCAAAGCTTGCTGACGAGTGGACAAACGACATTCAAACGCAATCTTTGAATTTGGAACGGAACCAGTTGACATTTGGTGTCAATGTCAACTAGCGTGTGTAGGGCCATAGCTCCCCGCACTGGATTCACAGGTAGATGGTGTTCCTGGATTGGATGTGCCGGCGGCACACGTGGCAGACGTGCATGCGCCGGGCACATGTGAATTAGTGAAGTTAATTAAATGTGAGAGTGCGCGAAGCTACAAATGTGAGAGTGAGCAAAATGGTAAATGTGAGAGTGAGCAAAATGGTAAATGTGAGAGTGAGCAAAATTGTAAATGTGAGAGAGAGTGATCAAAATAGAAAGTGTAAATTGTAAATGTGAGAGTGCGCGAAGCTGCAAATGTGAGAGTGCGCGAAACTGCAAATGTGAGAGTGAGCAAAATGGTAAATGTGAGAGTGAGCAAAATTTTAAATGTGAGAGTGCGCGAAGCTGCAAATGTGAGAGTGCGCGAAACTGCAAATGTGAGAGTGAGCAAAATTGTAAATGTGAGAGTGCGCGAAGCTGCAAATGTGAGAGTGCGCGAAACTGCAAATGTGAGAGTGAGCAAAATGGTAAATGTGAGAGTGAGCAAAATTGTAAATGTGAGAGTGCGCGAAGCTGCAAATGTGAGAGTGAGCAAAATGGTAAATGTGAGAGTGAGCAAAATTGTAAATGTGAGAGTGCGCGAAGCTGCAAATGTGAGAGTGAGCAAAATGGTAAATGTGAGAGTGAGCAAAATTGTAAATGTGAGAGTGCGCAAAGCTGCAAATGTGAGAGTGCGCAAAACTGCAAATGTGCAAAGTTGACATTGACACCAAATGTCAACTGGTGCCGATCCCGATTCAAAGCTTGCTGACGAGTGGACAAACGACATTCAAACGCAATCTTTGAATTTGGAACGGAACCAGTTGACATTTGGTGTCAATGTCAACTAGCGTGTGTAGGGCCATAGCTCCCCGCACTGGATTCACAGGTAGATGGTGTTCCTGGATTGGATGTGCCGGCGGCACACGTGGCAGACGTGCATGCGCCGGGCACATGTGAATTAGTGAAGTTAATTAAATGTGAGAGTGCGCGAAGCTACAAATGTGAGAGTGAGCAAAATGGTAAATGTGAGAGTGAGCAAAATGGTAAATGTGAGAGTGAGCAAAATTGTAAATGTGAGAGAGAGTGATCAAAATAGAAAGTGTAAATTGTAAATGTGAGAGTGCGCGAAGCTGCAAATGTGAGAGTTCGCGAAACTGCAAATGTGAGAGTGAGCAAAATGGTAAATGTGAGAGTGAGCAAAATGGTAAATGTGAGAGTGAGCAAAATTGTAAATGTGAGAGAGAGTGATCAAAATAGAAAGTGTAAATTGTAAATGTGAGAGTGCGCGAAGCTGCAAATGTGAGAGTGCGCGAAACTGCAAATGTGAGAGTGAGCAAAATGGTAAATGTGAGAGTGAGCAAAATGGTAAATGTGAGAGTGAGCAAAATTGTAAATGTGAGAGAGAGTGATCAAAATAGAAAGTGTAAATTGTAAATGTGAGAGTGCGCGAAGCTGCAAATGTGAGAGTGCGCGAAACTGCAAATGTGAGAGTGAGCAAAATGGTAAATGTGAGAGTGAGCAAAATTTTAAATGTGAGAGTGCGCGAAGCTGCAAATGTGAGAGTGCGCGAAACTGCAAATGTGAGAGTGAGCAAAATTGTAAATGTGAGAGTGCGCGAAGCTGCAAATGTGAGAGTGCGCGAAACTGCAAATGTGAGAGTGAGCAAAATGGTAAATGTGAGAGTGAGCAAAATTGTAAATGTGAGAGTGCGCGAAGCTGCAAATGTGAGAGTGAGCAAAATGGTAAATGTGAGAGTGAGCAAAATTGTAAATGTGAGAGTGCGCGAAGCTGCAAATGTGAGAGTGAGCAAAATGGTAAATGTGAGAGTGAGCAAAATTGTAAATGTGAGAGTGCGCAAAGCTGCAAATGTGAGAGTGCGCAAAACTGCAAATGTGCAAAGTTGACATTGACACCAAATGTCAACTGGTGCCGATCCCGATTCAAAGCTTGCTGACGAGTGGACAAACGACATTCAAACGCAATCTTTGAATTTGGAACGGAACCAGTTGACATTTGGTGTCAATGTCAACTAGCGTGTGTAGGGCCATAGCTCCCCGCACTGGATTCACAGGTAGATGGTGTTCCTGGATTGGATGTGCCGGCGGCACACGTGGCAGACGTGCATGCGCCGGGCACATGTGAATTAGTGAAGTTAATTAAATGTGAGAGTGCGCGAAGCTACAAATGTGAGAGTGAGCAAAATGGTAAATGTGAGAGTGAGCAAAATGGTAAATGTGAGAGTGAGCAAAATTGTAAATGTGAGAGAGAGTGATCAAAATAGAAAGTGTAAATTGTAAATGTGAGAGTGCGCGAAGCTGCAAATGTGAGAGTGCGCGAAACTGCAAATGTGAGAGTGAGCAAAATGGTAAATGTGAGAGTGAGCAAAATTTTAAATGTGAGAGTGCGCGAAGCTGCAAATGTGAGAGTGCGCGAAACTGCAAATGTGAGAGTGAGCAAAATTGTAAATGTGAGAGTGCGCGAAGCTGCAAATGTGAGAGTGCGCGAAACTGCAAATGTGAGAGTGAGCAAAATTGTAAATGTGAGAGTGCGCGAAGCTGCAAATGTGAGAGTGCGCGAAACTGCAAATGTGAGAGTGAGCAAAATGGTAAATGTGAGAGTGAGCAAAATTGTTTTAAAAAATGCTGCTTTTGTGCTCAATTGAGAGAACGTGGTGCGGCTTATGCTCGTTTGGGCACAATATATAGGTTGCTTTTAAAACACAGCTTTGTGCTTTATTTATATTTATGTTTCTCATTTAATAAGTTGCCGATGGACATAAATATCACACTTTGAAAGATTTAACAGTTTATAAACACTATACCATATTTCCTTGAATAACTCTGTTGGCAATAAATGTTTCATAATACGTAGACAAAGTAAGTATTCCTTATTTATTCAGTCATTTATTCATGAAGAACGATTAAATACTAGTAAAGTACATTTTCCTGGAAAAAAAGTAAAGGTCACTATTGTTGAGATATTTCTACAGAATTATCACTCAAAATCACTAATTTAGTCTCATTTCTGTCAATTTTCGCGTCCAAATTCACTAGTTCATGTGTTTCTGCCTATTTTCAGCTTTACTTGACATTTGCAGAAAATGCCATCTTTCCCAATTTGAAGTGAATGATTTATATTATGTTTCTCAACCAGGGTTAGTTTTAGTAAAATTCTTTTTACTAAAATTGTATTTTTAAAAAATTAAAATTGTATTTTATTTTTATTTTATTCTTCAATTTTCCATTTTATTTTTATTTTATTCTTCAATTTTTCATTTTATTTTCATTTTATTTTAATTTTTTATTTTAGTTTGTGACCAGTATTGATTTAAGTAAAATTCTTTTTACTAAAATTGTATTTTATTTTTATTAAAATAGTATTTTTTTTTATTTTATTCTTCAATTTTACATTTTATTTTTATTTTATTTGTTAATTTTCTATTTTATTTTTATTTTATTTTTATTTTTTTCTGAGATTTTGCCAACCCTGTTCTCAACATTTTTAGCCACTTCATTACATGTTACACGCGAAATGTGAGAGTGCACAAAATGTGACACTTCCAAATTCATACTTCAACTGTTTTATTTGTTGCTTATTTTCAGCTATTCTTGACATTTGCACAAAATGCTTATTTTTACACTTTGATGACCTATGACTCGCTTACAGTATGTATTAAAAGTGAATTTGTGAAGTTAAGTGAATTAGTGAAGTTAATTAAATGTGAGTGAGCAAAATTGTAAATGTGAGAGTGAGCAAAATTGTAAATGTGAGAGTGCGCGAAGCTGCAAATGTGAGAGTGCGCGAAACTGCAAATGTGAGAGTGCGCGAAACTGCAAATGTGAGAGTGAGCAAAATGGTAAATGTGAGAGTGAGCAAAATTGTAAATGTGAGAGTGAGCAAAATTGTAAATGTGAGAGTGAGCAAAATTGTAAATGTGAGAGTGCGCGAAGCTGCAAATGTGAGAGTTCGCGAAACTGCAAATGTGAGAGTGAGCAAAATGGTAAATGTGAGAGTGAGCAAAATGGTAAATGTGAGAGTGAGCAAAATGGTAAATGTGAGAGTGAGCAAAATTGTAAATGTGAGAGAGAGTGATCAAAATAGAAAGTGTAAATTGTAAATGTGAGAGTGCGCGAAGCTGCAAATGTGAGAGTTCGCGAAACTGCAAATGTGAGAGTGAGCAAAATGGTAAATGTGAGAGTGAGCAAAATGGTAAATGTGAGAGTGAGCAAAATTGTAAATGTGAGAGAGAGTGATCAAAATAGAAAGTGTAAATTGTAAATGTGAGAGTGCGCGAAGCTGCAAATGTGAGAGTGCGCGAAACTGCAAATGTGAGAGTGAGCAAAATGGTAAATGTGAGAGTGAGCAAAATTGTAAATGTGAGAGTGCGCGAAGCTGCAAATGTGAGAGTGAGCAAAATGGTAAATGTGAGAGTGAGCAAAATTGTAAATGTGAGAGTGCGCGAAGCTGCAAATGTGAGAGTGAGCAAAATGGTAAATGTGAGAGTGAGCAAAATTGTAAATGTGAGAGTGCGCAAAGCTGCAAATGTGAGAGTGCGCAAAACTGCAAATGTGCAAAGTTGACATTGACACCAAATGTCAACTGGTGCCGATCCCGATTCAAAGCTTGCTGACGAGTGGACAAACGACATTCAAACGCAATCTTTGAATTTGGAACGGAACCAGTTGACATTTGGTGTCAATGTCAACTAGCGTGTGTAGGGCCATAGCTCCCCGCACTGGATTCACAGGTAGATGGTGTTCCTGGATTGGATGTGCCGGCGGCACACGTGGCAGACGTGCATGCGCCGGGCACATGTGAATTGGTGAAGTTAATTAAATGTGAGAGTGCGCGAAGCTACAAATGTGAGAGTGAGCAAAATGGTAAATGTGAGAGTGAGCAAAATGGTAAATGTGAGAGTGAGCAAAATTGTAAATGTGAGAGAGAGTGATCAAAATAGAAAGTGTAAATTGTAAATGTGAGAGTGCGCGAAGCTGCAAATGTGAGAGTGCGCGAAACTGCAAATGTGAGAGTGAGCAAAATGGTAAATGTGAGAGTGAGCAAAATTTTAAATGTGAGAGTGCGCGAAGCTGCAAATGTGAGAGTGCGCGAAACTGCAAATGTGAGAGTGAGCAAAATTGTAAATGTGAGAGTGCGCGAAGCTGCAAATGTGAGAGTGCGCGAAACTGCAAATGTGAGAGTGAGCAAAATGGTAAATGTGAGAGTGAGCAAAATTGTAAATGTGAGAGTGCGCGAAGCTGCAAATGTGAGAGTGAGCAAAATGGTAAATGTGAGAGTGAGCAAAATTGTAAATGTGAGAGTGCGCGAAGCTGCAAATGTGAGAGTGAGCAAAATGGTAAATGTGAGAGTGAGCAAAATTGTAAATGTGAGAGTGCGCAAAGCTGCAAATGTGAGAGTGCGCAAAACTGCAAATGTGCAAAGTTGACATTGACACCAAATGTCAACTGGTGCCGATCCCGATTCAAAGCTTGCTGACGAGTGGACAAACGACATTCAAACGCAATCTTTGAATTTGGAACGGAACCAGTTGACATTTGGTGTCAATGTCAACTAGCGTGTGTAGGGCCATAGCTCCCCGCACTGGATTCACAGGTAGATGGTGTTCCTGGATTGGATGTGCCGGCGGCACACGTGGCAGACGTGCATGCGCCGGGCACATGTGAATTAGTGAAGTTAATTAAATGTGAGAGTGCGCGAAGCTACAAATGTGAGAGTGAGCAAAATGGTAAATGTGAGAGTGAGCAAAATGGTAAATGTGAGAGTGAGCAAAATTGTAAATGTGAGAGAGAGTGATCAAAATAGAAAGTGTAAATTGTAAATGTGAGAGTGCGCGAAGCTGCAAATGTGAGAGTTCGCGAAACTGCAAATGTGAGAGTGAGCAAAATGGTAAATGTGAGAGTGAGCAAAATGGTAAATGTGAGAGTGAGCAAAATTGTAAATGTGAGAGAGAGTGATCAAAATAGAAAGTGTAAATTGTAAATGTGAGAGTGAGCAAAATTTTAAATGTGAGAGTGCGCGAAGCTGCAAATGTGAGAGTGCGCGAAACTGCAAATGTGAGAGTGAGCAAAATTGTAAATGTGAGAGTGCGCGAAGCTGCAAATGTGAGAGTGCGCGAAACTGCAAATGTGAGAGTGAGCAAAATGGTAAATGTGAGAGTGAGCAAAATTGTAAATGTGAGAGTGCGCGAAGCTGCAAATGTGAGAGTGAGCAAAATGGTAAATGTGAGAGTGAGCAAAATTGTAAATGTGAGAGTGCGCGAAGCTGCAAATGTGAGAGTGAGCAAAATGGTAAATGTGAGAGTGAGCAAAATTGTAAATGTGAGAGTGCGCAAAGCTGCAAATGTGAGAGTGCGCAAAACTGCAAATGTGCAAAGTTGACATTGACACCAAATGTCAACTGGTGCCGATCCCGATTCAAAGCTTGCTGACGAGTGGACAAACGACATTCAAACGCAATCTTTGAATTTGGAACGGAACCAGTTGACATTTGGTGTCAATGTCAACTAGCGTGTGTAGGGCCATAGCTCCCCGCACTGGATTCACAGGTAGATGGTGTTCCTGGATTGGATGTGCCGGCGGCACACGTGGCAGACGTGCATGCGCCGGGCACATGTGAATTAGTGAAGTTAATTAAATGTGAGAGTGCGCGAAGCTACAAATGTGAGAGTGAGCAAAATGGTAAATGTGAGAGTGAGCAAAATGGTAAATGTGAGAGTGAGCAAAATTGTAAATGTGAGAGAGAGTGATCAAAATAGAAAGTGTAAATTGTAAATGTGAGAGTGCGCGAAGCTGCAAATGTGAGAGTGCGCGAAACTGCAAATGTGAGAGTGAGCAAAATGGTAAATGTGAGAGTGAGCAAAATTTTAAATGTGAGAGTGCGCGAAGCTGCAAATGTGAGAGTGCGCGAAACTGCAAATGTGAGAGTGAGCAAAATTGTAAATGTGAGAGTGCGCGAAGCTGCAAATGTGAGAGTGCGCGAAACTGCAAATGTGAGAGTGAGCAAAATGGTAAATGTGAGAGTGAGCAAAATTGTAAATGTGAGAGTGCGCGAAGCTGCAAATGTGAGAGTGAGCAAAATGGTAAATGTGAGAGTGAGCAAAATTGTAAATGTGAGAGTGCGCGAAGCTGCAAATGTGAGAGTGAGCAAAATGGTAAATGTGAGAGTGAGCAAAATTGTAAATGTGAGAGTGCGCAAAGCTGCAAATGTGAGAGTGCGCAAAACTGCAAATGTGCAAAGTTGACATTGACACCAAATGTCAACTGGTGCCGATCCCGATTCAAAGCTTGCTGACGAGTGGACAAACGACATTCAAACGCAATCTTTGAATTTGGAACGGAACCAGTTGACATTTGGTGTCAATGTCAACTAGCGTGTGTAGGGCCATAGCTCCCCGCACTGGATTCACAGGTAGATGGTGTTCCTGGATTGGATGTGCCGGCGGCACACGTTGCAGACGTGCATGCGCCGGGCACATGTGAATTAGTGAAGTTAATTAAATGTGAGAGTGCGCGAAGCTACAAATGTGAGAGTGAGCAAAATGGTAAATGTGAGAGTGAGCAAAATGGTAAATGTGAGAGTGAGCAAAATTGTAAATGTGAGAGAGAGTGATCAAAATAGAAAGTGTAAATTGTAAATGTGAGAGTGCGCGAAGCTGCAAATGTGAGAGTTCGCGAAACTGCAAATGTGAGAGTGAGCAAAATGGTAAATGTGAGAGTGAGCAAAATGGTAAATGTGAGAGTGAGCAAAATTGTAAATGTGAGAGAGAGTGATCAAAATAGAAAGTGTAAATTGTAAATGTGAGAGTGCGCGAAGCTGCAAATGTGAGAGTGCGCGAAACTGCAAATGTGAGAGTGAGCAAAATGGTAAATGTGAGAGTGAGCAAAATTTTAAATGTGAGAGTGCGCGAAGCTGCAAATGTGAGAGTGCGCGAAACTGCAAATGTGAGAGTGAGCAAAATTGTAAATGTGAGAGTGCGCGAAGCTGCAAATGTGAGAGTGCGCGAAACTGCAAATGTGAGAGTGAGCAAAATGGTAAATGTGAGAGTGAGCAAAATTGTAAATGTGAGAGTGCGCGAAGCTGCAAATGTGAGAGTGAGCAAAATGGTAAATGTGAGAGTGAGCAAAATTGTAAATGTGAGAGTGCGCGAAGCTGCAAATGTGAGAGTGAGCAAAATGGTAAATGTGAGAGTGAGCAAAATTGTAAATGTGAGAGTGCGCAAAGCTGCAAATGTGAGAGTGCGCAAAACTGCAAATGTGCAAAGTTGACATTGACACCAAATGTCAACTGGTGCCGATCCCGATTCAAAGCTTGCTGACGAGTGGACAAACGACATTCAAACGCAATCTTTGAATTTGGAACGGAACCAGTTGACATTTGGTGTCGATGTCAACTAGCGTGTGTAGGGCCATAGCTCCCCGCACTGGATTCACAGGTAGATGGTGTTCCTGGATTGGATGTGCCGGCGGCACACGTGGCAGACGTGCATGCGCCGGGCACATGTGAATTAGTGAAGTTAATTAAATGTGAGAGTGCGCGAAGCTACAAATGTGAGAGTGAGCAAAATTGTAAATGTGAGAGTGAGCAAAATTGTAAATGTGAGAGTGAGCAAAATTGTAAATGTGAGAGTGCGCGAAGCTGCAAATGTGAGAGTGCGTGAAACTGCAAATGTGAGAGTGCGCGAAACTGCAAATGTGAGAGTGAGCAAAATGGTAAATGTGAAAGTGAGCAAAATTGTAAATGTGAGAGTGCGCGAAGCTGCAAATGTGAGAGTGAGCAAAATGGTAAATGTGAGAATGAGCAAAATTGTAAATGTGAGAGAGAGTGATCAAAATAGAAAGTAAATTGTAAATGTGAGAGTGTGCAAAGCTGCAAATGTGAGAGTGCACAAAACTGCAAATGTGAGAGTGAGCAAAATGGTAAATGTGAGTGAGGAAAATAGTAAATTGTAAATGTGAGAGTGGGCGAAGCTGCAAATGTGAGAGTGCGCAAAACTGCAAATGTGAGAGTGAGCAAAATGGTAAATGTGAGAGTGAGCAAAAAGTAAATGTGAGAGTTAGCAAAAGCAACTAACGTGCACCGGCTATAGCTCCCCACACTGGATTTACAGGTAGATGGTGTTCCTGGATTGGATGTGCCGGCGGCACACGTGGCAGACGTGGATGCGCCGGGCACATGTGTCACATGCGGTGTGGCTGCACTGGAACATGACCCTGATCGGCTCGTCCATGCAGATGGCGCACTTGATGCTGGGCGTCTGATTTGGGCATCAAAAGAAATCAACGTGCTAAATCAACCAATTTACAGTTGGCGCTTTTTCAAAATATAAATGAGTTAAATATTGCAAAATTAGTAAAAACTTTGTAGAAATAGGGGATACATTTATAGAATTCATTGTTTGACATGACATATTTAGGTATTTACATATTTCAGTATTGAGGTGTTGTCATCGCCGACATGAGAATATATTTGTCATTTTTTGTACGTTGATTGCATTTTTGAGTGCGAGATTATTGAAGAGTTGTTAAAAGTATCAAAAATTTTTCAAAGTATACGTAAACATAAAGTATTTATTTAGGTATTTATCCCTCGAGAATACGTCCATATTATTATACAGCATGTTATTACATTTGCACAAAATGCTCATTTTTAGTTTCATGACAAAAATTTCATTTACAGTATTGTTTCTTGACATTTTGTCTGAAATTGAATGGTTTTTAATAACCAAAAGCAGGTTCACTGGTGACTCTGGTGCAGAGTTGTTAAAAGTATCAAACTTTTTCTAAGTATACATAAACATAAAGTATTTATTTATTACTCAGCCCTGAGTACAGAAAATGTTAAGTAAAATTTTATACTTTTACTCATGAGTAAACATGAGTAAAATACTTTTTGAACTGGAGAAATGGAGAATCTGATACTGTGCTAAAATGGAGAATCTGAGACTGTGTGAAATGGAGAATCTGAGACTGTGCGAAATGGAGAATCTGAGACTGTGCTAAAATGAAGAATCTGAGACTGTAAGAAATGAAGAATCTGAGACTGTGTGAAATGGAGAATCTGAGACTGTGCGAAATAGAGAATCTGAGACTGTGTGAAATGGAGAATCTGATACTGTGCTAAAAGGAAGAATCTGAGACTGTGTGAGATGGAGAATCTGATACTGTGCTAAAAGGAAGAATCTGAGACTGTGTGAAATGAAGAATCTGAGACTGTAAGAAATGAAGAATCTGAGACTGTGTGAAATGGAGAATCTGAGACTGTGCGAAATGGAGAATCTGAGACTGTGCTAAAAGGAAGAATCTGAGACTGTGCGAAATGAAGAATCTGAGACTGTAAGAAATGAAGAATCTGAGACTGTGTGAAATGGAGAATCTGATACTGTGCGAAATGGAGAATCTGAGACTGTGCTAAAAGGAAGAATCTGAGACTGTGCGAAATGAAGAATCTGAGACTGTAAGAAATGAAGAATCTGAGACTGTGTGAAATGGAGAATCTGAGACTGTGCGAAATGGAGAATCTGAGACTGTGCTAAAAGGAAGAATCTGAGACTGTGCGAAATGAAGAATCTGAGACTGTGCAAAATGGAGAATCTGAGACTGTGCGAAATGGAGAATCTGAGACTGTGCTAAAAGAAAGAATCTAAGACTGTGGGAAATGAAGAATCTGAGACTGTGTGAAATGAAGAATCTGAGACTGTGCAAAATGAAGAATCTGAAGCTGTGCAAAATGGAGCATCTGACACTGTGAAGTGTGAGGATCTGAGACTGCGTGAAATGAAGAATCTGAGACAGTGCTAAAAGGAAGAATCTGAGACTGTGTGAAATGAAGAGTCTGAGACTGTAAGAAATGAAGAATCTGAGACTGTGAAGTAGGGCTCAAACTCGACTCGACTTGACTCGACTGGACTCATGACTCGAGGGTAAAACAGGATACCAACTTGACTCGTCTGACTCGACTGGAAAAATTTGGCCCAAACTTGACACTCTAGGTTTTTGCCTTACTCGACTCAAAATTTTGGCAAATTTTGAGTCAGGGTTATCTGAGACTGCGTGAAATGGAGAATCTGAGACTGTGCGAAATGGAGAATCTGAGACTGTGCTAAAATGGAGAATCTGAGACTGCGTGAAATGGAGAATCTGAGACTGTGCGAAATGGAGAACCTGAGACTGTGCTAAAATGAAGAATCTGAGACTGTGTGAAATGGAGAATCTGAGACTGTGCGAAATAGAGAATCTGAGACTGTGCAAAATGGAGAATCTGATACTGTGCTAAAATGGAGAATCTGAGACTGTGCAAAATGGAGAATCTGAGACTGTGCAAAATGGAGAATCTGAGACTGTGCAAAATGGAGAATCTGAGACTGTGTAAAATGGAGAATCTGAGAGAAATGGAGACTGCTAACTTAAGTATTTTAGTTACTTAAGTATTTTTAGCCACTTTTAAAGTTTTTTTTGTTGTAAAAATATTGCATATATGTTATTTATGTGGTTTTATTACATGTTACATGTGAAATGTGAGAGTGCTCAAAACGTGACACTTCCAAATTCATACTTCATCTGTCTTTTTTTGCTTATTTTCAGCTATTCTGGACATTTGCACAAAATGCTAATTTTCACACTTTGATGACCTATGACTGATGTACAGTAGGTATTAAAAGTGAATTTGTGAAGTGAAGTGTATAAAATGTGAGAGTGAGCAAAGCTGCAAATGTGAGAGTGAGCAAAATGGTAAATGTGAGAATGAGCAAAATGGTAAACATAGGGGGGAGTTGTTTGAGGAAAGGGGGCAAAATGGTAAATGTGAGAGTGATCAAGATGGTTAATGTGAGAGTGAGTGAAATGTAAGAAGCTTGATTTGTGACATGTAACATTAGCAGAAAATGTTAACTTTCCCAATTTGAAGTGAATTATTTATATTATGTTTCTCATTTTGCGCCACTTTTAAAGGGTTTTTTTGTAAAAATATTGAAGTGCTGTTATTAAATGTTACGCGCATCATGTGAGAGTGCACAAAACATGACACTTCCAAATTCATACTTCATCTGTTTTTATGCTTATTTTCAGCTATTCTTGACATTTGCACAAAATGCTAATTTTCACACTTTGATGACCTATGACTCACTTACAGTAGGTATTAAAAGTGAATTTGTGAAGTTAAGTGAATTAGTGAAGTTAATTAAATGTGAGAGTGCTCGAAGCTGCAAATGTGAGAGTGAGGACAATGGTAAACATATGGGGTAGTTGTGTGAGGGAAGGGGGCAAAATGGTAAATGTGAGAGTGAGCAAAATGGTAAACATGGAGGTAATTGTGTGAGGGAAGGGGGTCAAATGGTAAATGTGAGAGTGAGCACTTAAATCTTGAATGTGAGAGTGAGTGAAATGTAAGAAGCTTGTTTTGTGAATGTTTGAGTGCGCAAAATGTACAAAACGACAATAATAAACATACAGTGCGCGAAATGTCATCAGGGGGCAGTCCCAAGCCCGCAGCCCCCCCCTCCCGGGTCGAGACCAGAAAGTGACCGGAAAATGCGACTTTTTCAACGTCAGCGTAAAAAATTTTGCGCGCAAGCGCGCATTCTTCACCACACATAGGGTATTATCATCAGATTTGCTTCATGTGGTCGCAAATCGCTATAAATACACTCAATGTTGTGCTTTTTGCTGTTTTGTATGTATATTTACATACATATACAGCGTTCCATGGCGCTGGCGCCAACGCCAATGGCGCCATGGCGTGGCGCCTACAAATGGCGCCAGCGCCATGGCGCCATTCCGCCACTATGTAGCTAAAATTTTAGGGGGGGGGCTGAGCCCCCCCCCTCGCCGGCCTCCGTAAACAAGCAGCCCCCCCCCGCTCAAAAATCCTGGATACGTCCCTGGTAAAGTGTCAAATGTAAAGTCAAATGCGAAGTCAAATGTCAAATGTAAAGTAAAGTGTCAATTGTGTATCCAAATCTTATTTTTCATATCCAGATCTAATGTTTTTGTATCCAAATCTTATGTCGAAAAGTAATATTTGGATACAAAAACATTATATTTAGATATGAAAAAAAAGAAGATTTGGATACACAATTGACACTTGACTTTACACTTTACTTAGCATTTGACACTTGACTTGACATTTATCTGTCAACTGTAGTTAACGGTCACCTCATTTCTAGAAAACACAAATGCATTCAAAGCTTATTTATGAGTTTTTGAAGTTTTAAGTGCAAACATGTGTATGCATTTGCAATAGTGATTTTTGATGTTTTCATAAAAACATGATGTAAATATGATGTTTTAGAAGAAATCGCATCATTTATGCATCATTTTTATGCTTACTTACATATGCACAAAATGGTAAATGTGAGAGTAAGCCAAATAATAATATAAATGTGAGAGTGAGCAAAATGGTAAATGTGAAAGTGAGCAAAACGGTCAATGTGAGAGTGAGCAAGATGGTAAATGTGAGAGTGATCAAAATGGTAAATGTGACAGTGAGCAAAATGGTAAATGTGACAGTGAGCAAGATGTGATGTGATGACTTGAGTGAGTGAGTAAAAAATAAAAACTGATAATAACTTGTGATGCTTCTGATGTTTGCGTGTGCGTGTGCATGTGGGTGTGAAAACTAGTAAAGCAAACAGAAAACTTCACCTCAAAATTTCACTTCACTTTTCACTTTGCTTTCCACTTCTCATTTCACTTCATGTTTCACTTCTCATTTCACTTCTCACTTGCCATTTCACCTCTCACTTCTCCACTTGCGGAACTGGCCCCTGAAGAGATAGTCGCGCCCGCAATATGAGACTTTGATCGTATCCTGGGCAGCCCCAATACAAACTTTGATCGAATCGCGTCGCATCTCGCCCTCAATATAATTTTTTATCGAATCGCAGCAATACATATTTGAATTAAAGAAAATGAAGGCTTTTTGATTTTTGTATAAAAGATTTATGTCTCACGCTGGAAGCGTGCCAATATTGATAAAGCATGCGATTTTTGTATAAAAGATGAAAAATTCATTGTTGTGAATAAGTCAACGTATTACGATAAAACAGCGATGATTTTTTCCAACTTTTTATGAAAATCACATGCTTAAAAAAGTTGGCACGCTTCCAGCGGCAACCACGCGTGCAGGGTGTAAAGTAAATGGAGTATACTAGTTTGCGTAGGACCATCGCGTTAAAAAAAATCAAAGTTTCCGTTAACGCACTGTTAGCAAAAAAGAAATTTCCATAGCTATTTTCATTTCTCCCATTTAATTTATTGTTACGCCCCCTCTGTTGTGCTCGTATTTATTTACATCCTTCCATTTTCATTTCCCCGCAACAGAAGTGCGCCACAGCGCGCCAGATGTTTTTTTCGCTGCCGCGCGGCTGGCGTCAACGAATCTGGGCCGACCTCCGTGCGCCTGAACGGCCGCCCAGCCCCAGCGCCTTAGTCATCCTTATCGTGTGTGTCAGCATCCGCTTTTTTTGCTTTTTTCACACGCTGGGTGGCGCGGTGGGGTCGTTTCTGTGCTGTTACAACCGGGTGCCAGTCCCAAGCCCTGTAAAGTTTTGTCAAATGTCGTACAAATTTGTCAATTGTCAGGCAAAGCTCAGTAAAAAAAGGTTTTCTTTTTTTTGTTTTGATTGACGTTTTACAATATTTACTAGAGTACAGAAAACATATTTCAGATCGTCTTTTATATAGGTTTTTAAAAGCATAAAAGGGAAAAAAAGGAAGAAAATGTGCTAAAAATATGGGAAATTAGTTGAAAATGTGTATAGAACCAAATATATAGTCAAAAATTGCATAACACAGGCAAAAACTTATGAAAATCAGTGATTTTCAGCGACATTTCTTGAAAATTTAGGTGACATTTCTCAAAAGTACTCACGTTTACATTTTCTGCAGGGAAAGTATGTTTACTCATGTTTACTCATGAGTAAAAAAAAAAATTTACTTTACGTTTTCTGTACTTATGTGCTTCTGTGCTTCATGACCTTTTTGATGTAGCTTCATGACCTTTTTGATGTACCTATTCCTATGCCTTCTAATAGTAGAGTGCTGGTCTATTCTTTTCATCAACTTTTTTACCTCCCATTCTATTAGATGGAGGCTGCCATTCTATTTTTTCACCAATTTTTTCACACATTTTTCATTTGAAGATAAAGTATTTTTGATGTAACACGAAGATAAAGTATTTTTGATGTAACATGACCAACATAACAGAACATAAATTTAAAAAAAAACAAATGTGAAAACAACCCTTCAATCATAGTTCTGAACTCCTCAGATGTTGTCAGCACCTTTTTCTATTTTGGTGTTTTGGCACCCTCCCAATGTACTTACTACCTGCTGTTCTATTGGAGGTGCTGTTCTATTAGAAGAAAAACTGTACTGCCTATGAACTGATATCAAATGTTGTTGATACCATAATTGTTAGCTATTTTGCCCAAAGGTGCAATTCAGAAACCCATTGTCAATAAGATACTAACTTCATAATGTTAAAATGACTATGTTGTGCAAATGTAATGCACTGCAAAAATGATGGAAAATATTAACTTCATAATGTGAAAATGACAATTGTGTGCAAATGTAATCCACTGTAAAAATTATGTAAAATTATTCCCAGATATTTGTTCAGTAATCAAGTTTTGCAACCTGAAATATTGTTACCCACTCAAGTACTTTTTCATTCCCAGTTATTAAATTTGTGTCTGTTACATTAAAATTTATATTCACAAAAATCTAATTTTATTTCTGCAACAGTGCACCCTATTCCCAGCCAAATGTGGTGTAAGCTGAGTTCAGCATTCGGATTGGGTTATTTATCACAGCAATTTGATCTGGGTGCACAATTTCCCTACACACATTAGTTTTCAACTAAAATTATAAAAACACACAAATCAGCTTTGAACATATTTGCGTTTACTGAATTGAGCTTTTTTTATGCCCATATCAACTGTTGACGGCCAACTCATTCCGGTAAACTCACATGTGTTCAAAGCTGATTAGTGAGTTTTCAAAATTTCGGTTGAAAACTAGAGCGTGTAGACCCAGTGATACGAACCCTGCCTTTGAAAACAAACGCACACACGCCATGCGTCTAAACATTATTTACACATCGCAGCTGTATGTGGTATTCCCGGTTTACATACATAAAAATGTACGCACGTGTGCACTGTGTTGGCACGCGGCCAGCTAAGTCTAGTAAGACGTGTGTATTATCGATTGCCGTTTGTCATTGGCGCCCTGGAAGCTATTTCTATTTTCCAGTTGTTTCTTTCGTTGAAAGTGGATTAACGTTGTTTTTGGCAGATAAATATGTAACTGTTTCTATCATTATCGTTATTCAATCGGGGAATTTTGTCGCGCATCGAAACCACTTGACGTTTCAGTTTGTTTTCATTTTTGTGCAATTTTTGGGGGTTAGAGATTTTGTTTAGACAGTTAGCTGCTTTTTCCAGGGGCGGATCCTGCACTCTGTAAACGCTATGTGAACGGGAAATGTCACAACTTATGGAGTGTTATATGTTGTTCCCATTGAGTGCCCAGTGAGGTTTGCATTTAACCCCTCCCCAAACCGCCCAGCTATCTATCTATCCCGGAGGCAAATTTTCTCGCTACTAGCCCCTGACCCCCACCCTTCCTAATCGGCCCACCTACCTGGAGCGATGTTTGGGGGATTATACCCCAACTTTTGCTCAAAATCGTTAATTTTATAGCTTTTCACCTCCAAAATCACTAGATCACGTTCCTTATTGCCTATTTTTAGCTATCTTTAGTGCTATATGCTCTTGTATACCTATTTATATTGAGCTATTTTACACCTACTTTTAGCGATTTTTCTCTTTTCTCCGTTCTACACCTTGAAAAAGCCTTTATATCGAACTACCGCTACTCCCCCCCAACCCCCCCAAATTTGTTCAGTTATCTATCCCGCCGGAGGAGCGATTTGCTATCTATCCAACCCCCTGACGGTCGAAATCTAGGAGCCCCTTGTCTCACAGTTACCAATTTTCCGCGCAGCTAAAATGGACTTGAATCTACGTCATCATGTCGGCATCATGTGGCGATTGCGCCAGCCCGACGGCAGCCCGGCACAGAATCGAGGACAACCCCCGTTTGTCGGGCATCGCTTCTCGCACGTTCTGCATCTCGGCTGCAGGCTAGCCTTTTTTTGGCGTATTTACCCCGGGTAGAGGTGAGTTTGTAGGGCGGGGGTTGTGAACCTGTCGGGGGTTGTGCCCGCTCAGCTATCTATCGATCACGGAGGCAAAAAATTTCGGCTCAGCTATCTATCTATCTATCCCCCAAATCGCAAGATTTTAGCTTTATTTTGCACCAATTTTCACTCAAAATCGCTAATTTTCGTACCTTTTGTATAGTTTTTTTAAGCTCCAATTTCTAATTAATGTTCCTTATGGGCCAGGCCTCCTACGCACAAATGACCGGGGCGCACAAACGCCTGGCACGCACAAAATGAAAGTCCGGTACGCACAAACGCCCGGTAAGCACAAAACTGTAGCTTTGTGCGTGCCGCACATTGTGCGTGCCAGTCGTTTGTGCGCGCCGGTCATTTGTGCGGGCGGGGCTTGTATTCTGGCTGGCTTGGCTCATTATCCCCCCCCCCCGCAGCACAACGAGACCACGAGATGGCGCCGACTGGCTGCACGCTTCCAACGTACATAAATGAGTGCGAGGGCAGAGTATCATATCCGCCGAGTATAAATAACATTGCCACGAATCTCACTGAGTTTTTGAGTGCATGTTGGGTGCATTCACGTGTAAGTGCGGTGCACATACACGTGTCGCGGCGGGGGGGGGGGGGCGTGTAAGACATAATTGTGAAATTAGTTTCCCCAACCCCCTAATTAAGCGATTATTACGCCGGCAGTTCGCGGCTGGCAATAAAATAATTGCGGCCAGCGCCAAATTCCCCCAAATGCCATGACGCCAGAGTTTTAATACTTTAATTACCCTGGTTTAATTACCCTTTAAGTACCCAAACCAGGGTAATTAAAATATTAAAACTCACACCCTTCACACGCCCTCCACTTTGTGTTTGCCCCCCCCATACTGAGATACATTTGTTTCAGAGAATAAATTGCTTTAGTTAGATGTGTTATTATGAATAGTGAATTTTTCAATAGTAGTGAATATTATATTTATTTGAATATCGAACTTTGGTAACACAACAAGCAAGCCAAAAATGCAAAGTAAAAAACGTAAATGGCATGGGTTAGGAAATGCAAGATAGATACTGCTAAGCACAGCACAGAACAGGACCGAAAATGATCAAACTAGTGATGGAAAATGCACCATGGCGTTTTTTCCAACACTACACAGCGAAACACCTAAATTTTACAAAGGTGACAAAGCATTGCATCAAATTGAAATGCACAGTGTAACTAGTGATGGAAAAATCGCCATGACTTTGGCGCCAGCGCCATGGCACTTTTACAGCACTAATGACAGGCAAGCATGTAAATACACTGAAATTCGGAATGCTATGCAACTAGTGTTGGAAAAATCGCCATGACTTTGGCGCCAGCGCCATGGCGCTTTTCCATCACTAATCACAGACACTCAGGGAAATGCACCGAAATTGGAAATGCGATGCAACTAGTGATGGAAAAGGGTACTAAAACCGGGTACTTAAAGGGTAATTAAACCAGGGTAATTAAAGTATTAAAACTCTGGCGTCATGGCATTTGGGGGAATTTGGCGCTGGCCGCAATTATTTTAATTGCCAGCCGCAAACTGCCGGCGTAATAATCGCTTAATTAGGGGGTTGGGGAAACTAATTTCACAATTATGTCT